>CM070094.1:4870000-5102500 GCA_036178185.1 Liparis tanakae | reverse complement strand
CCTCCTGGTTTCTTTAGGATCTCCCCCATCACTAAGGAGTTATCACGTGACGGTTGTCTTTCCCTCGTCCCCAAGGTTTTGAGTTCTTCGAGACCAGCGCCAAGGACAACGTCAACGTGAAGCAGACCTTCGAGCGTCTCGTCGACCTCATCTGCGACAAGATGTCCGAGAGCCTGGACTCGGACCCGGCCGTCACCACGGGAGCCCCCACGGCCAAACTCACAGACAGCGCCCCGCCCCTCCAGCAGGCCGGATGCAACTGTTAGTGGCGGTGGATGTCGGGAAGCAGAAGGGAGGCGGGGCCTGTGCGGCGGTAGAGCGTGCCCGGTTTTATTCCCCCTTATCACCCCCCTGCTAGTGCTGCTTTCTCCGGACTACAGTTCAAAACCCTGTCTAGTGGTAGGCGTAGTGCTATCTCTCAACTCCATCACCGTATAACGAGATCAAATAACCAGGCGAGCAGACTATTGTAAACTGTTTGACATTTAAAAATATCCAAAGTATAGAGACGCCATATTCTCATTCCTCAGCTAGTTCCTAAAGCTGTTTGATAAGGATGGACTTAGTCCACAGACATGATGTACAGTTTGTCCTTAAGACCTTTCAACATTTAGAATAAGTATAACATGAGAGATAGGGTAAGTGAGTGCTTTTATTTTTATTTTTTGTACAGTATGTATTTTACTTTTATAGGATTATTTTGTATCCTAAAGCTGCCAAATCTATGGTTTAGTGCACTGAAGGATGTAGCGGCTTTCTTTTGTGTCGTGGGCGTGTGGCTGTTGTGTGACTGTACAGTAAGTGTGTGTGTGTGGGTTTGCACGAGTGTGAGTATTGTGTGACAAGCGAGTGAAACTCTGTCATCGAGAAAGGTTGTCTACCTTGGATACAAAAAGTGGCCTTTTAGCATCTCCACCACGGCCTCCGCAAGTTCCTCTGTCTGCTTACTTTTGGAATCGACCCCGTAAGTGTAACGTTGATGTGCGTACTATTCTACGCTTAGCTGTCTGTAGACGTGTGATTTCTCTAATAAGTATATCTGTAAATCTTAAAAGCAACTACTTCTTTGTGCTTGGCCCGTTATGGTTTGATGCGATGAGCATGCTGCCAAAAGAACTCAATCACATGTTCGGTTTTTATCTCAAGACGGAAGCTAAGCGTCCTCATCTCCGTGTGATAGCAACCCAGCATTTCATCGGCATGGAATAAACAGCCATATATATAAAGGATATTTAAAAGAAGTTTCATTCAGCATGCTAAAATGTCACGTTTGTGCTGTTTCCCTCTTTAATAAGAAAAACTTCCCAGAGCGACAGTCGTGGTGTTAAAGACTTCTCAAGGAGGGTAGAAGTCGTCGCCCGTTTTGAAATCCAGAAAACCATTCTCAGTTCCCGAAAAAAGTGTGTGCCAAAACATATACTCAGTATTCCTTTAGCATCGTCAGTCGTTTGTTGCATCGTTGAATAAAAAAGGAAAACCCCCAAAATGTTGCATGAAGCCAGTCCTGACTTATCTATGTAGATTTATAATAATAAGATAGTGTATATATATATATATATATATATATATATATATATATATATATATATATATATATATATATATATCTATCACTCTGTGTTACAGATGTAGACGCGTCGTCATAGCGCTCGCTGTGAGATGCAATGGGCCAATAAGTGCAATATTTTATGAATGAAACCCTGTACAGTTTCTCCTGTCCTCGATTACTACGACTATCTGCTGTATGGGAGAGACAGTTTGGTCACAGTGATGAAACTGATGTACAATCTCGGAAAAGAAGTGAGTGTGCGTGTGTTTGTGTGTATGCGCGTTTGTGTGCGTGCCGCGCGTGTGTACCTGCCATGTTGAACAGACAATTTACGTAATATAATGTATTGTTTGTGTATACCTTTTGTACAAATGTATTCACGTACTATATGCTGTTCCTGCTAACTGTTGGGTGTCGGTTGATCTTGTGTTATCACGTCAAAATGCAGTGTTATCGTAAACGATAGTCAGGGAGGTCACTGAGTCCACGCCATACTATTGTCAATCCAAGTAAAGGGATGCGCGTTAACTCGTTGTGCATCCGCGTGTGTGTGTGTGTGACGTTATGATTTTACGCCAGTAGCCATGAAATAAATCATTGTATTGATCTCCGGCCGAGGTTCGTTGGGCAGAGGGCGAGCTCGAAGGTCATTGTGTTACTGAATATTGTTTCTCAGAGTGCAAGCAAGCAAAGTAAGAAGTATGTTTTTGAGATTATAGAAAATAAATCAAATTCTATCAGTGGGCGTCTTTGTTCTCTCTGCTGACCACACAGAGGCCAGGCGACTGGCCCCTGACCCCACCCGCTGCCTCCGCTCTGCTGCTGCGCCTCCTTTACAGGCGACGCACACCACCTGCTGTTGGAGCGGCGCCGGCTGCAACATCGGATTCATTGCTGCTGGCGATGGATGTGAAACATGTAACATCATAATGCATTAGCATGGAAAGAATGATATACTGTGTGTATATATATATATATATATATAATTATATATATATATATATTCTTATACATATATATGTATATATATAATTATATATATATATTCTTATACGTATATATGTATATATAATTGTATATATATATATATATATATATATATATATATATATATATATATATATAATTATAATTCAGAGATGGATATTATATTTTTACCTTTGTCTAAAAGTTACTAGTTCTTTGAAGATTTTTAATTTAACATACTAAATGTGTGATCATTCTATAAAATTCCAGAACTAATATTGAATACAATCATATATAATACATAAAAAATATAATTGCTACAATATTAATGATACAACAATATATTATATTAATGATACAATAATTTATAATATTACAAAAATGGGAAGGAGAGTGTACAAACCTGCAGTCTGCTCCATGAGGGATTTATTGATCACTTCACAGAGAACGTATTCCTTCCATTCCTTTATCCAAAGTGCAGCCGATCCGAGGCCTGCAGAGTTTATCACAGGGACGTATATCAATGAGGTGTATTTGTATTTAGACTCAGAGGCGGACTAACAGTCACACACACATTCCTACCTGAGTCCAACTAACCTGAGCTGCATGTCTGGGCTGAGGGAGGAGACCAGAGAACCGGAGGGAACCACGCCGCCACGGGGAGAACGTGCAAACTCTACCTGGTGGGTCGTGGAGGTCTCCATCGTGGAATATGCCGGCTACCAACTATTCATCAACTCTGTCATATTCACTGAATATGTTTTAACTCTAATGATTCCTTCTGGTCACATGACATCTATTGTTCTGTCCATCCTGGAGAGGGATCCTCCTCTGTTCTCTCCTGAAGGGTTCTTCCATTTTTCCCCCTGAAGTTGTTCCTGATCCGATGTGAGGTCAAAGGTCAAAGGTCAGGGATGTCTATGTGTACAGATTGTAAAGCACTCCGAGACAGATTTGTAATAAGTGATATTGGGCTATACAAATAAACTGAATTGAAATTGAACTCCACACAGACGGGCTGCGATGGAAGCCTGGCCCTCCTCGCCGTGAGGTGACAGTTATCGCCACCACGCCACCCGGAGGCCCGAGAACACATTCCTGGATTTCTTTATTACACTTTCTAGGACATCCACGGCGAGTGACAATTAAAACAAGCATATAATACATGTACAATAGCTTTATAAATACATATGTATTCATGGTTTATGTTTCAATGCACTGTGTTGTCCCAGATGAAGCTGAAGGGTCCTGCTGGATGCAGACGAGACACTGCAGATAACAGATCAGTGGTCGTCGATCAAATCCTCTCACAATAAACTAAACAACGAAGACAACAACAGCTGCAGAGCGAACAACAACATGACAACAAGGTGCTGAGAAGCAGTTGTGTCCAAAAATGAAGAGCAGCACATTAGTCCCGTTAGTGGAAGCTGTGATGATAAGTGAATGAGTAAAAGCCTTTTCTTCCTCAGTCGGTAGGAATGACTCAGCGGAACTTAACGCTCTTATCCTTCAGTCACGACGGCTAAAAGATATTATATATTATCACACAGATAATGGACAAGCATTTTAATCTGCATCTGTAAGAGGTTAGGAGCAGACGGACCTCGCCGTGGCCGGAGCAGACCGAGGGGATCGATGCAAATGATGGAAAGTGAATGAATGATTTTTTTAAACGTTTCTTTTAATCAGCGAACCACATCCCACACTTTGTTTTACCGTCCGAAACAATGACAGGAAACCAGCGAGTAGGCAGAATCAACCCATGCTTTTATTTAATCCATTGCATATAAAAACTTTTTTTTTTCATTCTTTTTATAGTTTTTTTTACATAAAGTTGTATGATCTACAGTGCTATCCAATAGACTGCAAAGAACAAGGAATCCATTAAAATAACATTTGACTTGTCTTGTGAAACTTACAGACAAGTTGGCATTCTAAAGACATAACCCCAAAAAATAATTGTCTCGAAGACCTTTTTTTAAGTTACAGTTTGTGTTTTCCTTTCATACCATAAAAAATATAACACGTAATGAGAAAAGAACCCACTGTTTCCGTTGGTCCAGGGCTGTTTAGAATCTACAGTATGTGTCAAAATAAGAGTCCCGAGTCGGGACAGTGACCCGCCCGGAACCCGCGACCCGCCCGGAACCCCCGACCCGCCTCCACCACAGAAATATACGAAACCTTCTCCCGGCCAGGCAGAATGACGTCAGTGGTTTTGGATATTGCGAGTAATGCAAGTGGAAGTGTGGGCGGGGCTTAGATCAGCGACACACCGCCAGTGTTCCAGCCGTAATTAATGCAGCAGTGGCTGAACATGCAGATGTGCCTCGACGCCTCCCGCCGGCTCCGTTCCGGCTGCGCGCTCCCGCCGCGCCCCATTTCAGTGTGTGTGTGTGTGTGTGTGTGTGTGTGTGTGTGTGTGCGTGCAGCTGTGGCTCGACCCGCGTGCGCGCGGACGACCCGGCGGACGCGCTTGTGCGCGGACACAAAGTCGCCGCCGCGTCGGTGGGCGGAGTCACATCTGTGGGTGTAGTAGTGGGCGGGGCGCGAGGGAGGCGCGCGAGCCTTTTCTCGGACCGGGCCCGCGCACGTCTCTCCGGGAGCGCGCCTCTGCGGCTCGCAGGTTGACCCTGAACGCTGCACGCGCACCACGTGCTCTCCGCCCGGAGCCGCCTCCTCGTGTGTTTTGGCTGCGAGAGTAAAAAAAGGCAACGTTTTCAAATGTACCACGTGACACCAGGCCAGCCCCGAGCCGCAGGAGTCACCACGATGCAGCAAACAGAACTAGGTAAAACAAAGAAAACGGCTAAATGACGTCATGCGTTGGGTTTAAGGCACAGCCCATGGGCCAAGGAACAGTTTCTTTTTAGAAAACAATTTGGCTTTCCCCCTCTCTGCTCCGAGCGACTCCTCGGATCAGCAACATGTCGATGGATCATTTTACACTGGAGCTCATGTAATGAACTCTCACCAAGAGGTACGTAATACAGCCACGCCATCACCAAAAGGGATGATCAGAGTCAACCATTTACAACAAACGGCGTTATGATAGTAATAACATTAATAACTATATATTATATACAGCACAATAAATATATGTTTGTAAACAGCGATAAAACCAGAACATTTTATTACAGGTAAGGGCATCGGGTGAGGCTGAAAGAAAAGAGAGAAATCTTGGCACGAAATGAAAGATTAAATAAAAGGTTTTGGAAATGACACAATCAAAACAAGCTCTTTAAAAAAAAAGCAATGTGCAGTATTTCAAGTGTTTTTTTTTGTCTTTTTTTTATACATTTGTTAATTTTTCTTTTTTCTTTTATTTACACACTGAGAACAAAAAAAAGAAGTATATTTGGGTATTGTCACAGCCAAGCCTGTACTGTGGTCTATGCTACAGTTAAATATTTTACTGTACCACCGTTATATTGCAAAAACGACTCAACGAATAGAAAAATATACCAATAAATAATAGCATCAGGTGTAAAGTGAAAAGAATGATAGAAACATAGAAAAAGGAAGAGTGTCTTGGCCGAGGTGTGAGACGGCGCGAGTGTTCACGAGCGAGTGTTTTGGCGAGTTTAAACATATCGAACATATTCAAGCGGTGACATATGAATACATATCAGTGCATTAGAGTATCTACGTGGAGGAGAGTCTGACGACTACACAGCGGAGCTGATTGTCTTGTGGGAACGGAGACGGCGACCGGCTTCAATGTGGCGGCGGGAAAGCGAAGGATTATTCAGATGAGGAATAAGTTGACGGAAACAAGCAGGTATGCAGCTGTTGGTGAAGAGGAAGGACAGTACAAATCTCTCGTAACGTTGGTATAAAATCACACCAGTGGTTTTGAACAGCATTAATATCTCGGAATACTCTGAACACGAATCGAGCTTCTAAAAAAAGAAAGAAAAGGTGCTTTTTGTATCGACTACAAAGCATTGCATTGTCTCAGGATGCGTTCAGAGGAACTGCAGGCAGCAACAAGAACACGTGAAGGCTTCATCCACAGCATGAACTGGTTCAATGAGAGTAAAGCATAAGGTTCCTGAACCTTTCTCAGTGAAAACTATTACCCAAATAATAGGTATTGTGAATAAATGTGACTAATCAGACTAACCGAATGTGCGTCTAGCGTGGGGATAGTCGTGACCTCCGACGCTCCGAATGTAATCCAGTCAAAACACTGAATATCTGGGACACATTTCTCTCAAAAGTGATCTCATCTTCTTCGCCGGCGAAAGGAAAAGCCTCAGATTGCAAAAGTAAATTCTAGAAAATATCTGAATCTCACGTACAGTACGATACAAAACGTAAAGAGGTCTGGGACAGCGCCGTCGCTGTGTAGATCTGAGCTTCGCATCAGTCCGGTTTCCAAGGAAGACTTCTACGTCACGACTCCGGTGCGCCGCGGCGCTCGTCTCCGTGGCGCCCCCCCCGAACGGCGGCGACGAGACGCCCTCCGCGGAGGGGAGGGCCGGCCGAGGTGGGGACGCTCCTTGAAAACGGCGATAGCCGCCTCTAGAGCACGGGCACTTTGATTAAAACGCGGCTAAACTTCCAGGCGAGGCCGAGGCGAAGCGGCGGGAAGGGGAACGGGATGCGACGCTCGCGGAACGGGGGGGGCGAGCGCGTCGAAATGAGGGAACGCCGCTTCGGCGCGGACGGGAATGAAGAGGAGTTTTCCTGAGTGCAAAAAAAAGTTGAAGGAGTACTGGCGGCGCGTCCGAGCGAAGCTGACGGGAGGGGAGGCCGAGGTGGAGAGCAGCGCGCTTTGGAACCATAAACATCGACGTATAAAAAACACAGACGGACTCCACGGAACCCAAAACATCTCCTATAAATAATCATCTGTCGTTACTAAGAAGAACAGTTAATCAGGCGCCGTCCGTGAACTGCTATGTGGGGCGCCTCCTCCTTCTCCTCTCCCGCCTCCTGCTCTGCTACTCCTTCTTCCACGCCACACGGTTGTGTGCAAGTTGTCTTCGCCTCTTCCGTCACCTCCTCCTCCTCCTCCTCCTCCTCTACTTCATCCACCCCCACCTGTTCGTCCAAAGGAACCTCTGTTGATTCAGAGTCCTGCGTACAGAGCGTTTTAGTGTCAGTGCAGCTGTTCTCCTCATCTTCATCCTCATCCTCATCGTCCTCCTCCTCGTCATCCTCGTCATCCTCCTCCTCCTCCGGCTGGCTGCCGCTGTCTTTCTCGGTGTCCGACTCCCCGTCCTCCTCCAGGGTGAGCTCAAACTGGAACTTGTCCCCTCCTGGGGGCCGAGTGCCGTCCTCGGGGTCGTCCAGGGCCGGGGACGGGCTCTGGGGGATGGTGCTCTGGTACCACTCCCTGTTGTCCTCCAGCGTGTCCAGGATGTCCTGCGCGTCCGGGTGGACCAGGTCCGCCCAGGTCTCCCACAAAGGGTGAACGATATAGTCTATGAAGCCGACCTGCAGGGCGCACGGGGGAAGAAGAGCTCGTTCAGACCGTGCACACTGTTGTGTAAGCGCGTATGTGTGTGTGTGTGTGTGTGTGTTACCTGGCTCTTTTGTACCGAGGCGTTGTGTTTGTCACACATCGGGCTGATCTCCATGCCCCGCTCCCTCTCTCGGTCGCCCTGGGTGAAGAACTCCTCCATGATGCGGTCCGTCCACTGCCGGTACAGCTGCAGCGGCTTGGTGGGGTTGCTCAGGTCTGCACAGTGCACCATGTTCTGGAGAACCTGGGCGAGGACAAGCAGAGCGGCGCTGAAGGAAGGGGCCACACGCTGCACGCTGAGGGCCCGACCCAAGAGCTCAGTCCCAGCGCCACCCAACAGTTTCAGGCTGACATCATCAGATTTTAATGAACTAGTTGAGGTCAATTTGTGCTGCGACTTCAGCTTTGATCGGATTAATCTGTTCCTACGTACACTACTGTTCAAAAGTTTGGGGTCACTTAAAAATAAACTTAGGAATACACTCTATACATAGTTAATGTGGTAAATGACTATTCTCTGTTTTTTAATGAAGTCTCTCCAGAGGTGTATAGAGGCCCATCTCCATTGTTCTAGTGGTACATTGTGTTATTGCCTTAGAAGACGAGCGGAGGGGTATAACCCCCTTGAAACCCTTAAAAAAAAAAAAAAAAATATATATATATATATATATATATATATATATATATATATATATAAATATAACTTTTAATTTAGCATTTTCCACAAACAGATTATTCCTTGACATTGAAACCCTTTTTATGTGAGCGCAGCTGAAAACAGTTATGCTGGAGAGAGAAGCTCTAAAACTGGCCTTCCTTTGAGCGACAAGTTTGAAGAACAACATTAATATTTACAATGAAAATCATTATGTCTAACCTTGTCAATGTCTTGACTATATTTTGTATTAATCTTGTATTCATTTAAGAAATAAAAGTGTGAGCTTTCATGGAAAACACGAAATTATCTCGATGACCCCGAACTTTTGAACGGTAGTGTACCTTAAAAGGGTTCGTACGGTCATGGAAAAAACTTAAAACATAAAAGTTTTGGAAAAGTCACGGAAATGTTGTTATATTCACATGTTCATTTACGTTGAGTTTGACATAATTAATATATTTTTTAAAGAAAGACGCTCAAAATATAAGCCGGCGTACGCTCTCAATAAGCTACATTTTCTACAGTTTTCATGTTTATACCGAGATTTCAGTTTAGTCATGGACATTTTGTTTAAAGTCCTGGAAATCCATCAGTCAACATGTGTAAGAACCCTGCTTTAAGAAATTATAGAAAACCAGCCAGTCCAAAATGGGCGAAGCCTCTATGTCACAGTGACAAGGAGACAGCAATGAAGGAACCTCGCAGAACCTTATGGACCCGGAGGTTCTTTGACTGCACATTAAAATCACCGCGACACGGTGTCACGGCAGTCTGACCTGTATCCGGTCGGAGTAGTTGTCCAGCAGCAGGACCCCCGAGCTGGTCACCTTCTTGGTTTCCACCATGGTCTTCAGATCAGCCAGTAGATTCATGTGCTTGGACATGTCGGTCGCTAGAACCTGGGAGCACCCAGAACAATCCGTCAGCAGGCGACACAGACACAAAGGGATCGCGTCCCGCTCCACGCCACGGCTCACTTACGATGTCGATGACCATCTTTCGCAGTGATTGTCTTTGTTTTTTGGTCAGATTTTGGAAGATGTCACAGTTCTCCTCTTGTAGAAGCTTGAAACCGACCGCCAGATGGTGGTTCTCCAGCACCGACGAGTCGTTGTACATCAAGGCGAGCTCCGAATCTGCACGGAGCACAGCAGCCATCACTTTAACTCAGGCAATTACAACTTTTCCTTTTTTTCTAATAAAAACATGACATTTACATTTAATGTACATCAATAAACCGGTTATTATTGTAAAGAAATACAAATGCAAAAAAAACACATCTTTTCAACCCAATGCCAGCTGTTAACAGGCCCTCCCCGTCACACGGGTATCATCCACCTCCTGCTGTGCGAGTGGCAGGAGAAAGCACCAGCATGTGTCATTTGAAGGTCCTCCCGCTGTATTTAGATCTTCCATTAAGATGCATTAGTGGTGTTGGCCACAGTGGAGCGGGGGGGCTGACATCAGATCTGGTCCGGTGGCTCCGGACTCGGATGACTCACACGGCCTTCACTGCAGGGATTCCCCATTTGGGCTGTAGGACCACCTCTGGTGCGTCAGGGTGTGCAGGTATTACTTATACACTGATGCAACACACACTTCTGTAGCGGGACCCTGAGCGATTGCTTAAGGCAACAGCCAGTGGACATACACTCTATGTATCTGTGTTTTTATCTATATTGGCCAATCAGGGCACCTCCTTCCATCTCTACTCCGTAGCTTTGATCCCATCCCTCCAGATTTTGAGATATCTGAAGGTTAATATAATATAATGTTTACACAGCAATACCAATAAAACAAAACACTGTTAGGTGTACACAAATAAATAGGAAGCCCCTTATTTAAAAAACAAAACAGTGAGATCTGGGGACACTGATTCTCCAAAGATATTTAGGCTGCTGATTTAGAAAATAAACAAATCCTTAAATGGCTTAGATTCGTGGCGTTGCGCTCTGGCTCGGGACCTTTTAATTTACCGACGGCGATCTCAACTTGTTCAGCAACTCCAATGTGTCGAGTGTTGCGCAAGGCGGGTGATAGATTAACAAACACGTACAGGCGGATGTTGATCAACTGCAAAAACAAAAACAACATCTCCTAAAGCTGTCGTATTGGGACCAGCATGACCAGCCCGTCGGTGCTTGGACTCACTTGTTAAAGCATTTCACAGAACAACAATGCATGCGGATGATGTGCACCTGCGTACTGTTTTAAATGTTAACCATGTGCAGTAACTAAGCATCCACGTTTGGTTTATACGTGAAGTTTCCTTCATGAGAGAAAGGCTAATTGTCTGCAAAATGCTCGTGTGTGAGTGTGTGAGTGTGAGTGTGTGTGTGTGTGAGAGTGTGAGAGTGCCAGTGAGGCAGAAGCTACAGTGTGCATGTTCCCACCTGGGTAACAGTCTGTTCTTGTTTGTGAATACGCACTAATGACACGGCTGAGGCGCTGACGTAGCCGCGAAGACGGCGCCGTATTTAGACTCACTGGTGTTGATGAGGAACTGGTTGGAGACGCCGGGATGGTCCACGTCGTGGATCGCGCTGGCGAAGATGGCGGATAGGATCTCGAGGTCTGTGAACACGGCCTGGGAGAAAAGAGCCGAGCACAAAGGGGGGCGGGGGAGGGGAGAATCAAAAAATATCCTTGCGAGTGAGAGCCATTGATTGGACTTTGAGCCGCAGTTTGATTGAAGCTGATTGTGGGAGTGTGTGTGCTGTGCATGTGTGTGTGGGAGTGTGTGTGTGTGCGCCGTGCATGTATGTTTGTGTGTGAGCGTGTGTGCTGTGCATGTACCTGTGTGTGCTGTGCATGTACGTGTAGGAGTTTGTGCGCTGTGCATGTATGTACGTGTGTGAGTGTGTGTGCTGCGCGTGTGTGAGTGTGTGTGCTGTGCATGTGCGTGTGTGAATGTGTGTGCTGTGCATGCATGTGTGTGAGTGTGTGTGCTGTGCATGCATGTGTGTGAGTGTGTGTGCTGTGCATGTACGTGTGTGAGTGTGTGCTGTGCAAGTACGTGTGTGTGCTGTGCATGTATGTGAGTGTGTGTGCTGTGCATGTACGTGTGTGTGCTGTGCATGTATGTGAGTGTGTGCTGTGCATGTATGTGAGTGTGTGCTGTGCATGTACGTGTGTGTGCTGTGCATGTATGTGAGTGTGTGCTGTGCATGTATGTGAGTGTGTGCTGTGCATGTACGTGTGTGCTGTGCATGTACGTGTGTGAGTGTGTGCTGTGCAAGTACGTGTGTGTGCTGTGCATGTATGTGAGTGTGTGTGCTGTGCATGTACGTGTGTGAGTGTGTGCGCCGTGCATGTGTGTGCGTGTTCATGGCGCCTCACCTCGAGGGCGGGGGTGGAGAGCAGCACGTGAGTCGACTGGGTGACGTCAGCGGCGTGGATGTTGTTATGGTAGCCCACGTCGCCATGGTAATGGTCTTCTAAGGTCATCAGGTATGTGATAAAGGTGTCGAGGGGAATTTTAAATGTTTTGAGCAAGTCTCTCTCCTGCAAACCACAGAAACACGGGAACACAACGCGGCGGTCAGAGCGGCTTCGGACTTCACGAGACGTTCAGTTTGGTGGCGAGCGACGAGGAGACGGCCGTTACCTGGAATATCGTGTACATCATGACTGTCAGCGGCCGGTTCCCAGAGAACTCTGCGATTTTAAATACGTTACGGCCCCATTTATTCACATGCTCCAGCTCCTGAACAAAAGGAGGAGAGACACGATTAGAAAGAAGAACCTCCCAAGTCTGTCCGTCCTTCTTCTCCTTCATTCAGTACGTTTCAGGGCGTGTGCGCTGCATCTACGTGTGTGTGTGACGTGTCGGTCGGTCGGGATCCACACACACACACCGTCGCTAGTTCGTCCTCCGTCTCCGTCTTGACTCCGAAGCGAGCGATGTTGGAGTTGGTGAGGCTGGAGGAGTGCTGCAGCTTCTTCACCCCGATGATCTGAGACATGGGCTTGTTCTTCTTCTCCTTCTCCTTCTGCGTCTGAGGGGTTGGCATCTCCACTTCATGTTGCTTGTCTAGAGAAACACCAGCGGGAGGAGAATGTGAGGACGATGAAGCCTTAATGACATAAAGGGATGGCTGGATTAAATATTACTAAATCCAGGTGGACGTAAAAATAAATAAAACTGATTCATTGTTCTGGCTGTTTCAGAAACGTGTGCCTGGCCACATCCAGCCTCCATGGCGCTTGGCGTCGTATTAATTTTCTCAGAGAAAAGGAGATTTCTTTTTATTTTCCGAACCAGTGAGTCTGTCGTGTGTCATCGCTCACCGAGGAAGGTGCTGGAGATGAACTCAGACACCTGGTTCCCAGAGCGGCTCATCTCTGAGAGGTGAGTCAGCTCCCTGTTCAACATCCTTTTGAACTGAAAGAGAACACACACACACACACACACACACACACACACACACACACAGATGAGCGGTTTCCCAGTGTGTAATACAGGGCAGAAATATCACAATTTCCAGCTGAAACCCAGGTACCATACACATATGAATACATGTTTCCCAATAATAACACAGAGACTACAAACACAATTTAAGAGACAATTACACTTTTCCATTTCCAGTCACATCTCAAGAGCGTCCCCATTCCTGGTTGACCACTCCAGGCGGGTCAGATGATGCTGCCAGGTGTGAACATGACCGGGAACACAATTTCACAGGTGCTTTAATTTCTACATTTCTGTTTTCCTCTCCTCCCTGCCTCTCGCTCGCCCCGCTCTCTCTCCCGTCTCCCCTGCCTACTGTAATTGGAGTGGCAGGCCCCCAAATTTAGCCTTTGATTTGAAGACGGAGCTGATTGACGTGGAGGAGGACACTTCAAAATCAGGGACAAAACGGATTGGAACAAAAAAATAAAAAATAAAGTTGCTGCTTTGTCTGATTCATTCTGGCTTCGGCCCAAATGCACAATTTATGTATATTGATTAAGTATACATCAATATTGATCACTTAAAAATAGACCATTACTTCACTGCAGAGTGCTTTCTGCATAATGGTGTATTGACATCCCATTGAGTAACACCCACGGGTGTTCATCGGGTGGCTTTTAAAATGGAGACACCAGGCAGAGAGCCATCTGTGCTGCGCTTTGTCAGGTAATAAGAGGTAGAGGAGCAAATACAGGACGTGGAGAGCCGTAATGAAGAGACACAGAGAGTATTTATTACTAGAAAGAATAAGAGATAAGATCACTGGAAAAATGTATTCAAATTGTTCAAACTAAAAACCATTCCCCATAACATCGATAAAATGTGGAGCATCTCAAATACCGAGAGGATCGTTGACCTAAACAAGTCTTCACAGAGATCTAAGAGTTGCTGATTTATTATTATTTACTAAGAGATTAAAATAGCCCAAATAACGGGCGGGAGTTTAACAATTTACAGGTGAAGATGTCAGCGCCTTTTAAATGAAAATTCTCTTGAAACTGTGACTCCGTGTGTTCCTCTCTGCCGTGTCTCCACCTTTCAGAGTACAGTCGGGCGTTATCAGCCCTCTGCATCACAGACGTATCAAAATGGATGATGGATCCCGAAATGTCACACCTCCGGAGCTTTGTCCAACGGACGGCACGTTGGCGAGGAGCGCCGTGCTCCCCGTTGGCGGTCACGTAATTCTGCATCCCAACGTGTGGAGGATGCATCTCCGTTACAAAAACACTCTCCAGAAATGAATAGAAACAAACCCCTGAATAATTCATTGGAACAGACTGATCCGAGACCAGCTCTTACCTTTATATATCCCCAGGACACAGAGAGCAGGTAATTAACTTCAGGCATTTTGACCGGTGAACACGAGCGGTCCCGGAGCAGAAGGGTGCGGGTCTATCGCCCGGAATGCCGCGTGGAGGACGAGAGCGCAGCTAGACCGCCGGAGAAACCGAAACACGTCCGCAGCTCCGGCCGAGAGGACAAGCTTCAGCCTGAAAAGCGTCCGCGGCTCGGTTCGGCGTCCGCACGCGAAGCGTCGCGTTCCACGGAAAGGATCCCATGTTGCAGGAAGCAGAGGAGAGGAGAGGAAAGGACGGGAGGAGAGGAAAGGACGGGAGGAGAGGAGCGGCGGGAACGCGGCGCTCAGAAGATCCGCCGAGACCACGTGACGCTCTCACGCACACACGCTCGGAGACGGGGACGCACTGCCGAGGTGGTGAATAATTGACGATGGTGCGGATGTTGGTGGATGCCAAAGCGCCAGGACAACACACACACACACACACACACACACACCAAATCTGTCAACAGCTCTCAAACAGGCCCGCCTGCCTCTCCGCCGCTGTGCGTGTGACACGAGCTCCCATGCGAAGAGCGAAAAAAGACGCGTCTCTCGCCGTGTCACACGACGGCAGCAAATCAGGGCCCGGGCATGGAAGAAGTGTGAGCTCATCATCCCCTCTGATTGGCTGGGATTGCAACAGACTTGAGGTCACCTGCTGTGTGATTGGCTGAGGCTAAAGTCTGTGGGAAATCTACCTCTTCCCCTTTTCCTTCCATTCCTGCAATGAGGCAGGATGTGGGAGTACGTGTGTGTGTGTGTGTGTGTGTGTGTGTGTGTGTGTGTGTGTGTGTGTGTACATACAGTACATGTTCATTTGTGTGTACGCAAGACATATTTGCATGACAGTCACTCGTCCACGTGTGTGTGGGTGTTAACCGACCTCACCTTCTGTTCAGCACGATGTACGACTACAGGTTACCTCATCGAACAAAAACTAAAGGCTGAGGTCATCTCTCACGCCGGCGTGGGGGATGAGTCACCGTCACGTCCCCGTTGAGATGATGCATCGCACGGAAACCCATTCATCTCGCTAAAAGAGCGAGCGCCGCGGTTCTCTGAAGTGGGCTCGGTGGAACACGAGCCGACGGCTCGGTGGCCACACTGCCGCCGCGTGGACGCCGAGGTCAAGAGGTCAAGAGGTCGTCCCTTTGGTTGGAAACAGCTCGCTGTGACGTTACGTAAAAAGCAGACTCAACTGAATTCAATACGCTGTATCGGCACGAGTGTAACAGACGATATTGCTAACGCATTAAGTAACTAGAACGGGCACTCGGTAGAGCGCGTACCTTCTCATATCACATTGAATTATGAACATGTTGGCATTAGTTGCCAATTGGATACAAATTGACCGCGCTATAGTAAAAAGAAGATGTTGACCTTTTCATGACCTTGACTTTTGACCCGATCGATCCCAAAATCTAATCAAATGGTCCCCGGATAATAACCAATCATCCCACCATGTCATGTGATTCGTTTTAACACTTTTTGACTTATGCGAATAACACGCACGCACACAAATAAATACTCGGCGATCAAAACATTACCTTCTGCATTTTCAATGCGAAGGTAATAACGATGCGACTGGCTTCGTCGAGGCAGGGATGTTTTTCCCAGACTCTGCAGGGAGCACACGCAGCGCGGGACTCGATACGCGGCGTGCGGCTCGACGAAACGCAGTCAATCGAGATTATTCAATTCTCAAATCAAGATCGTGATTAATACCTGATTAATTGTGCAGCCCAGCCCTAAATTAGATTTGTCGCTATTACACAATATATTGATTATGGATGACGTATCAATTATGACGGAATAAGGCGCAGGCACGCTGATAATATGTAGATCAGCTTCATCCTAAATAAGGAACATACAGTCAGTAAATGTTTCTGTTTCTTGGCGTGTGTGTGTGTGTGTGTGTGTGTGTGTGAGCGCACGCAGTCACATGCGTGTGTCATGTGACCGTGGTCGTCCAGCGGCCTCGTGGATTGGAAAGGGACCGAGCGCGTCTCTGCCTACTTTACACCAGCTTGCATGCGAGTCATTTACAGCTGCGCCGGAGCAGATGAGACGGCAGCTCTGATTGACTCCGAGCCAAGCAGGCCAGCACAGGCCCAACACACACACACACACACACACACACACACACACACACACACACACACACACACACACACACACACACGCTCCCTCTGTAACACAAACACACACACACACATATTGATAGCTTAGCCAAGAGGTGTGAACACAAACTATTGGGTTGGAAATGGAAAGTGTCACGCCGAGCGTAGCTGTGACTTGTGTGTAATGCGCCCGTCGGCGGAGTGACCAGAAATACCCGCTCCCTGCTGCGCGGCGCCCCACGACACCGCCAGGTCTCCGTGGCGTTCGCTTCTTTTCTCACATTACATATGTATTATTCGACGGCCCTCTCCCCACAGCGCTCCACGACACACACGGGAGAAACGTTCTAATTGCTGCGATGTTTTCAATGAGTTGAGTAAGTTTGCGCTTAATTCACGATGGTTACGAAATGTACGTCTACACTACCGTTCAAAAGTTTGGGGTCATCAAGACAATGTTGTGTTTTCCATGAAAACTCACACTTTTATTTATCAAATTAATTGCAAAATTAATAGAAACTATAGTCAAGACATTGACAAGGTTATAAATCATGATTTTTATTGTAAATATTAATGTTGTTCTTCAAACTTGTGGCTCAAAGGAAGGCCAGTTTTAGAGCTTCTCTCACCAGTATAACTGTTTTCAGCTGCGCTTGCATAAAAAGGGTTTTCAAGGGTTTTCTACCCCTCCGTTAGTCTTCTAATAATAATAATAATAATAATAATAATACATACAATTTCTATTGCGCTTTTCGTAGTACTCAAAGACCCTTCTAAGGCAATAACACAATGTACCACTAGAACATGGAGATGGGCCTCTACACACCTCTGGAGAGACTTCATTACACACCAGAGAATAGTCATCTACACATTAACTATGTAGAGAGAGGATTTATGATTACTTTAATGTTATCTTCATTGAAAAAAAAGAAAAATAAGGACATTTCTAAGTGACCCCAAACTTTTGAACGGTAGTGTATATAAAAGAACGTCTGTGTGTGTAGGGACGCTTCAAGGTTTATGCCATTTGTTGCACTATGGAGTTAATATGCACTGAATATTTGCACTAGTTTAGCAACCCTAGAAATATATGTTTATTTCTCTGCATTATTTATAACCTGTATATTATGTATTTATTATGATACTTTCTGTTGCACTTCTGGTTGGATGCCAAACTACATTTCGTTGCTCTGTACTCGTACATGTGTAATGACAATACAGTTGAATCTAATCTAATCTAATCTAAAGGTGAGGGGCGAGGCCTCGGTACAATACAGTGACAACATTCACTCATAAAAAGTAAAAAATAAAAAGATAAATCGATAACGACGGAGAGGAGTGTAGTCGAGGTTCCGACACTCGGTCTTACAAGAGACGTCTCAGTTCAGAAAATCCAAAAGTCATAACCTGTCTTCGATCTCCACGAGTTTGACCGACAAGTTACGAAAGTCTCCCGCCCCTTTGAGGACTTAGCAGTGTAGTAACAACTAAAAAAAGCTTCATCCAAACCTGAGCTCAAAGAAAGAGCCGCACACCCCAAACACCACTATTCAGAATAAAAGATCAGCACCCTCCCATGAAATGAGCTGGTCTGTCTCCCCATCGCCTCCTAAGAGCCGCAGTAAAAACACGTCTCATGTGTTTGTGGTGACAGAACAATGATCCATTCTGAACTGTTTTTTTTAAACCCGAAGAAGCGGTTCACCCAGCTGGCGTCTCCACAGGTGCATCAGCTGATATCTCAGCATTCACAGGGACACGCGGGGCTTTAGGTGGTACGGGACGTGTGGCCGCGAGATGTCGGGCAGGGTTTAGTTACTGCATGTGTCACTTTGGATGACTCGACCTTTACCTCACCGAGGCTGCAGCACGGGACGCCTGCATTGAACAGATCTTTGGAGATTAACCCTCCTGTTACCTTCAGATGGACTAACATCTTTTACCACAGCAGCTAAAACCTCCAGGAAATGATTAGAAGTAATATTGTTTCCCAAGTTTAAGTGTGAGGTATGTTTGTTTGTTTGTTGATACCTAAATAGTCCTTTAAATAAATAAAAATATTGATATTTACCTTTGCATTCGAGAATGCGGAAGGTTAGGTTTGATGGCTGCGTATTTATTTATTTATTCGTATGTGTTACTTGCATAAGTCAAGAGTATTAAACCAAATCGCATGAAATTTGGTGGGATGATTGGTTATTATCCGGGGACCATTTGATTAGATTTTGGGATTGATCGGGTCAAAGGTCAAGGTCATGAAAAGGTACCAAAAAAGGCTGCGGTGAAGGTATGCGCTCTACCGAGTGGCCGTACTAGTTCTTAAATGTTTTACACAGTGAAAAACAGCCTGGGGTCAAATTAACTGATGCGTACAAGTTGTGTTCAGAACATTGAAAACATATCATCATGTGAATTTTATGTTTTCCCAGATGTCCCCAATAAATTAGGAAAAGTCATGAAATATGAAGCAAAAAAAAATATGTCAATGTGTTTTTAAAGACTTCAAACATTGAATGGGGTCAAATTGACACCAAATGTCACAGGAGGGTTAAAGTATGTTGGCAGTGTGTTGTTTTACCCTGATGGAGTGATGGTATCTCCTGTACATGCACCCCGTTCATCACACCAGGACATCGTATCTTCACTATAGAAACCATTCTTTCTACATCTGAGTGGGTTTGAATCTTCGAGGGTCACTTGTCCTACCTTGTTGTCTCTGGAGGTGAGCAGATGACCGAGAAGAGGCACGTCAAACTCGATGGGCACACACACACGTGGCCAGAGGAAGAGCCGGTGCTGAGTCCAGAGCCGCCCACAAAGCGTGGACCCGTAACCACGGCAGCGTGCTAAACTACAGCCACCGGATGAACCGCCGGCGCAACGCTCGCCTCAACAGAGACACGGTCGTCTCAAAGGTTGTGTGAGATAGATTAATTGTGCTGCATCTCTTTTTAATTGTGTATTCGTAGAGTGTGTGTGTGTCTGCAATAATAATATTAAACATGTCTTCTGCCTGAGATCTTCTGGTCAGGCACGTCACCTCGTTTGACCTCCTGCTAGAGCAGCCCTGGGCCTCGAGGGAGTAACTCTGGGAATGCTTCTATTCCGAGGTGTGGTGCATTATTTCTTTAAGTTATGTCAGGATCCGATCGGGGTTTTTACTTTAGGATGTCGGATGCCGACACAAAGCCTATCGGCGAGGCTCTACGACCACCGGTTTAAAAGTATATAGCCGACGGGCCGTCCTGTATTTTGCATCCCTCATTTGGGACCTTTGCCAAGGTCCTAGAGCTTCGGGGATGCTATGGTTGGAAGCGCAAGGGCCATATTATGGCAGGCGGAGCCAAACAGATTTTCTCTAGGACCTTCAGAAAAAAAGTTAGAGGCCGAGGGGCCGTCCCACGTGGTTTTCATCCCTTATTCTAACCCTAACCTAGCCTGGATACCAGACCGAATTTAGCCCCGCTCTCAACATGTTTGGTCGGGAAGTTGGGTCTGGCATTGCTCCATTGGGGAGAAATTATCTCCGGTCAGAAATTGACCGGACCAATCAAATTGTCAGGGCGGGCTTTATACGATGACGGACAGATGAACAACAGTAACGTAACCAACCACGTCATAAAAAGGCGCTTGGTTTGAATTTGTTTACAACAAACATGGCTGCCGCTGGAGAGCTAAGATGTGTAGATTCTGCCATTGAGTCTGTTTTAGAAGACCTCGACAGAGCATTCATTTTGAAAGAGGAACAGAGAAACGCGATCAAGGCATTTGTAGATTGAAAACTATGCGTCGCTTAAAACACGTCACATACTACGTTGCTCTGATTGGTTGTAGCTCTATCCAATCGAGCGAAGAGGCATTTTCTTTCCTGGTTGGTTGGAACACGCCCCATAATCACAGCCCAACGGAGCGGTATCAGACTCACATTCTGACTAGAATTCTGAGTATGACATTGTCAGGCTAACCCTAACCCTAATCCTAACCCCAACAGCAGCTATACGAGGGACTGGAGACGGGGGACGCACTAGCAGGGCTGGTGGTGTACAAAGGAACGTCACTGGAAGTCACCTTCACAGACAAGGAGCTGCACGTCGAGCTGTCGGTTCATTCCTCTGACATCCAGGGGATTACATTCTGGACTTTCTTTGTAATCTCAGTATTTCCGTCGTTGATGAGTTACGGCTCATGTTTAGTGTTGCTCAATGAAAGTCTGCGAGGCACAGACACAAGTAAAAGATGTGTGTGTGTGGGAGGTGTGGGGACTGTATTACCTTTGATGTGTGTGTGTGTGTGTGTTGGTGGAGTGAGACAGCAGGCTGGTTGGGCCTGTAGCTGTTGCCATGACAACCGGAGATAGTTGTCCCGGTAAGTAATAGTGAGGCAGTGCACGTTAGGTTTTTTCTTCTTCTACTTCTTCTTCTTTTAATCTTTTCTACTTCGACATCAGGTAGATGTCCCGGCGGTGCGTGTGACCGTGGCGACGCCAGCGGGGCGCGCGCGCCTTTCAGTCGCTCCTTTGTCCGTCCTCCCTGCTTCTCGCCTTGGTCCACGCCCCCTTGTGTGACATCACTGTATGTGACATCACTAGAGCTGCTCAGCATTCAGAGTGGCACAGCAGCCTCCCCACACACACACACACACACACACACACACTGGAGGCAACTGAGCATGCTCACCATACGACTCCCTGCCTGCATTATGATGCTGTCACTAACAGAGAGGGAACACACAGTCCAATGTGCACTCTGATGGCTGCTGAACAGCCATCCCAACACATCATATACACTACCGTTCAAAAGTTTGGGGTCACTTAGAAATGTCCTTATTTTTCTTTTTTTTCAATGATAACATTAATTTAATCATAAATCCTCTCTCTACATAGTTAATGTGTAGATGACTATTCTCTGGTGTGTAATGAAGTCTCTCCAGAGGTGTGTAGAGGCCCATCTCCATGTTCTAATGGTACATTGTGTTATCGCCTTAGAAGCGTCTTTGAGTACTACGAAAAGCTCAATAGAAACTAACGGAGGGGTAGAAAACCCTTGAAAACCCTTTTTATGTGAGCGCAACTGAAAACAGTTATGCTGGTGAGAGAAACTGTAAAACTGGCCTTCCTTTGAGCCACAAGTTTGAAGAACAACATTAATATTTACAATGAAAATCATTATTTATAACCTTGTCAATGTCTTGACTATAGTTTCTATTAATTTTGCAATTAATTTGATAAATAAAAGTGTGAGTTTTCACGGAAAACACAAGATTGTCTTGGTGACCCCAAACTTTTGAACGGTTAGTGTAGATACAACCAAGTAATGATTCTAGAAGAAGTGAGAGTGACCGCTAAGAGTTGATGAACACGTGACAGACGACCAAGGAGAAGGGCTTGGTGGCAACGCAGCAGGTCGCACACGGAGGATGTAACGCCTGTTCAATACGATATCAAAGAGTTGAGCTGCACAATAAACGCCGCTCCGCTGCTGCAGAGTGATGTTGTATGTCTTCATAGATGCAGCTGTAGGTTGTGGACGGATGACAAAGTCTGCTTGAAGGATGTTTTAACGAGCGCCTCCCTTATCTGGAGTTAACCTGTGAGGACCGTGTCAGTTTATGACGCCCACAGAGACAACCTGTTACCTGTAACAAACACTGAATGTAAAGTATATAGGACATACTAGTGTAACCGTAGAAAGATTAGTATGTACACTACCGTTCAAAAGTCTGGGGTCACCAAGACAATGTTGTGTTTTCCATGAAAACTCTCACTTTTATTTATCAAATGAATTGCAAATTTTATAGAAAATATAGTCAAGACATTGACAAGGTTAGAAATAATGATTTTTATTGTAAATATTAATGTTGTTCTTCAGACTTGTGGCTCAAAGGAAGGCCAGTTTTAGAGCTTCTCTCACCAGCATAACTGTTTTCAGCTGCGCTCGCATAAAAAGAGACCACATTAACTATGTAGAGAGAGGATTTATGATTAATTTAATGTTATCTTCATTGAGAAAAATAAATAAAAATAAGGACATTTCTAAGTGACCCCAAACTTTTGAACGGTAGTGTATACTATTCATTCCTCATCAGCCACGAACGAAAAACACACCGCAGTGACGGCTGGGCAGCAGCTTCTGGACGCGTTTCGATAAATCGCTCCTGCAAAAGCGTTTTCAGATACAACTGTTATTCCGTGTTGGTCTTACCTTGTTAGAGGCCATCTCGCTGACAGAGTGTCTTGTCTGCAGCGTCTCCAGCTGGTCCAGACACCAATCCAGCTCCTCCAGGGTCTCAGTGGCCAGTTTCTGGTAGGCCTCCTCTGCAGGGGCGAGACAGGAGGGCAAGGGGTCAGTAAGGGCCCGCTCCAGAGGGCTAGGGGACGGTCCAGGCCCGAGGTCTCCTACCCCACATGCAGCTAAGCTGAAGACACATGGGGGACTCTTCATACTGGACAGGTGAGCCAGCTGTGCGGGCCCGGTGGTACTCCGGTCTCCTAACCCACAGATGAGCGGTCTGTGGGTTAGGGCAGCGGCAGCAGAGCTCACGGATTCCCTCGGAGAAAAGAAACCTCCGGCGCACTCCTAAAGTTCAAATCCTGGATCCTTTTAAGTCGAGATACAATCCCAGTGAGTACGGTTGCACGTGATGAATGTCAAGCAGCCGGTCTGAGTCAGTTCTGGGCGTCCAGCTGAATGTAACCAGGAAGAAAAGCACGCCACACGGACCACAGAGCGCGAGGAGGCGGACTCGTCCACTACCTCTCCAGACGCAGCACTCACAGCACACCCGGGGATCTAGGTGTGTGATCTATCATTCGTGAGAGCGATGTAATTCCAGTCGTGTAGCAGGATGAAGAGCAGTCTGCTGAGCAGGCCCATGTCTGCCGACGAGGATCCAGTGAGAGACTCAGAACCGGGCGAGATCCGTCTCAATACTGTCCGGCAGGGAGCAAACACCGGGGGGTTTGCAGCATCCTGACATGGTCAACAAATACAGAAACATCTCAAACACACACACACGTGCACACACACGCACGCACACACACACACACACACACACACACACACAGCAGACGAAATGCTAACCATAACACATCATGGTTTTGTCTTCTTAGCCTCTCTGGGAATGAAAGTATCCATTGCAGCCGGGAGGCGAGGGGTGTAATCCGGTGGCGTGGGTAACGTGTCCGATGGATCCTGTGTGTATAGGGGGGTGGGCTGCTGTTGCTTCGGCGTCCCTGGTAGCCAAACGTGCTGCTCTCCCCAAGCTGTACATAAAGCCTGAGAGGACCGCACCGTGGATGGGGAAGGGAGAGCTACAACACGTGGACCGGAGCGGCGGAGGAGCCGGAGCCGGAGCCGGGAGCTCCCCGCCATGTGTTACGAGAATAATGTGTGTTTGATACGGCAACGAGTGCAGAGCGTCGGCGGTCCGACATCGGAGAGTCCTGTAGTTTCTTTGTTTTTGCGTGAAACTGGAGACACGCCGCCCTCAATGTCAGCCGACGTTAACGGGGAACGTGTCGCCTTGTCAGAAGCCAATTAATACTGATGCTGATTCAGGAAAGCACAGGCGTGTACTGCTGAGGGCTGAAGGGGGGGTTCGTTCAGCTGGGATTCAATTACACACACAGAGGAAGCATCTAGACCCCTCCCCCCTCCCTTGTTTTATTTTAAACCAATCTTTTATTCTGGGACAATTCCTTTGCACACTACTTGTTGCAAAGTTGACATGTCTGGAATGCACGTCTGGCTCTCTCTAAAGGGCACATGCTCAGCATTTGTGCTTCAGTGTGTGACTATTGGGTGTAGAAGCAGGACCACTGCCACCTCTACACCTCTGGCGTCACCTCCTCTTCTCCGACAGATCCCCCCTCTCCGGCTTCATTGTCTCTGACGACTCCCTCCCTCCCTCCCTCCCTCCCTCCCTCCGCTCGACCCCTTCCTCTCCCACACTCCTCGTTTCCTCTGAACATCCTTCCTCCTCCTTTTTTTGTCTCCTTTCCGTCTCTCTCCTCTCTCTCTCTCCCCCTCTCTGTCGGCGGCGGGGCGCTACTCTTTCTGACAGCGACTGCGCTGACGTCAATGACATTCTTCTCATGCTTAGTGCGACATCAGACACCGGCGCTCGGAGAGGCCACTCTGCTGCACAGACGCAGGGCTGCAGACAAACTCTGGACCGGAACCGCTCGGCGGTGAAGTCGGACCGCGAGAGGGAGAGGAGGAGGAGGAGGAGGAGGAGGAGGAGAGAGGGAGGAGGAGGGACACGTGCAGAGGCAAGAGGAGAGCGGAGGCTGGACCGCCAAGACATAATACTGATGTGATATCAACTGTTCATGTTCTCAGCCCACAATCTAGAATATCCAGCAGCTTTAGTTAGAGATAAGATAGTATATCTTGCTTTTTAGTCATCTGATTTTTCTTTTTCTTTTTCTTTATATGAATTAAGTTGAATTGCATTACATATATCTGATCCTTCGACTGTACTGTGCATCTGACTGCACTATTTTTCACTTTGTTGTACTATTTTTATAGTTTGTTTCACGATATGTTTTGTATGTTTTTGTATGTATCGTATTTTGAAGATTAGCGGTCAAGGCGTCAGCTAATGGGGATCCAATAAATAAACAAATAAATAAACAAATAGTCTAAAGTTTATTCACCTCCACATGGAGCTTTTAAAAAAATCCGTTGATGTCCTCAAACCAATGCTGTGGGAATTTAAAATATATAGATACAAGAGAAATGATAATGTTGGTAAAATCTCCATCTTTAGTACCTTAACTCTGCCACATATGGAAAGAGAGAACTATTCATCTCAACAGATTAAATGAATATCCTAAATATCCGTCTTAATATCACAGAACAGAAAGCCCTGCAGGATCAAGTGTCCTCACTCGAATTATGATCAACTTTACATCCTCAAAAAAGACCAAGATTAACGTCTTTTAACGATTTTGCATTGAGCTGTTACATGCTAAAACAATATTATTGAATATTGTTGATTTAACAAACAGGTATTTTATATATATATATATATATATATATATATATATATATTATATATATTAAACACTTTACTCAGCACTTTACTTTGTTTTCCCCTTGTAGTATTTAGTATTTTAGTATTAGTATTTAGTATTTTAGTATTTAGTATTGAATTTTGTGTTTTTATTTTTAATTTTTATTAATGCTCTAATGTACACCCACTGCTGTGATCCTGAAATTTCCCAACTGTGGGATTAATAAATGAATATCTTATCTTATTATCTCCCAAAATAGGTAAAAGGCCACTTAACTACGGCATCTTGATCTGACAATATCTGAGATAAAGTCAAATACATGTGTGTTGATGTGATTCTATTAGTGTCTGCTCACATGATTTGGAGATAATTTATAAAAAAAGGAGGTATTAACAGGGGAGGTTTTCGTGGTCTTTCCTGCAAACACCAGCCACGTGTATTGTAGCCATCATAAGACCATCTGTCTCTCTTCAAGTTATTACGAAATTATTGGTTATAACTCATAAACTTACGCTGTATCATTAAGCATATATGCAGATGTAGACCATTTCCACCAATAAAACAAGTATATTGTGACCAGTACTCCCACCCACGCCAACTCTGGGCCAGTAGAAACTCTGGTATGATTGTGACACGCAGCAATAATCTCATCATTTTATCCGATCATTTACTTGAAATGTTGGCTATTAATGCTGCAAGTACAGTCCAAATGCACTTTGAATAAAATCCCCCAGTTTAAAGATGTACAGGTGGTAACATTGCTAATGTTCCTACTGGCTTATCTCATCTCATTTTAAAAGGATTCACATTGAAATCTGTTTTTGTTTATCACTAAGAACTGTTGAAACATTTTAGAATACAAATATGAAAGAAGTAACCCTGTTTAGCATTTTCTGTACAAGCACTTTATACACATTTAATACATTGTCATAAGCTAAGACAAGATTATTTGTAAGTGTGTATTAACGTGCAGTATTTGTCAACAATTACAATGTCTCCTTTGAGGACGTATATTATAGTTGTGGGCACATTTATTACCTGCTTATAGCTCCATAATCGTGTGCTGGGAACCCTTTATTGAATGTTTACATACGTGAATGCGTTATAAATGCTATGTAGGAATTCAAATCAGTGCTACGGCTGATGCTAATAATATTAATTATCCATCGAAAAGTGTATTCCTGACTCCAGGACTACACACACAATCACACAAACACTTCAAGGACGACATCCACGTACCCGTAAAGGTGGTCTTGGTGATGGGTGGTGGGTTACACATGGGTGATCTCCTGTGGGGGGAGACACACACACACACACACACACACACACACACACACACACACACACACACACACACACACACACACACACACACACACACACACACACACACTTAGAGGTTTTCTTCCCAAAACAATGCAATCAGAATCATTCATTTGCCAAGTGTGTTAGACACACGAGGACTTGGCGGCGTACACATTAGACAGACAGACAAAACAACAACAATCAAAAGTCAACATATAAGATCAAATACATTTAAATAAATATGTTCATGAGTTTCAATCAGTAGTTTAACTCAAAATGTGTTATTCTCTCTCACTGAGGAAGTATCTACAGCTTCACCCGGAGACTAAAAACACTTTTTTTTTTTCGACTATATCTGGATTAAAACAGATTATCACTTAAGTGGCTCTTAAATATCTCCTATTATGGTACTTTTGTAGTTTGACTATGTTGAGGAAATGTTACTTTCTGTATTCTTGTTGTTCTTAGTTTGTTCTCCAGGTTGATGCACTTATTGTGTGTCGCTTTGGATAAAAGCGTCTGCTAAATGACATTCATGTAATAAATAATGCGTTTCTACACATGTCGGCAGCCCTGTCCCAGGAGGGACCGTCACAGACGACTGCTGCTGCCGCTGCTCAGAGGGAACAGCAGAGGGCGACGTGTGACCACCTGCTCAGCAGAACGTCTCAGTCACAAAGGGACGATGATCAGGTGTTATCACCTTTATATACAGTCGCCCCTCCCACTTCGACAGATTTAATATAATAATACACAGTCATTGTATTCTATTTGTTTGTGTGTGTGTGTGTATATATATATATATATATATATATATATATATATATATACTGTATATATATATATATATATATATATATGTTTCATTTCATATACATATATACTTCATTGTGTATTTTATATTTTACTTGTATACATCTATATCTTTCATCCCTTTTTTTTATATTTTATATTTTATTCTTGTGTGTTTACTTTATTGCTGCTACTGTGACGATAAATTTCCCCTTGGGGATTAATGAAGTATATATCTATCTAATTTCTGTTTAAAAAATAAATAAAAATAAAGAACAAACAAAACAAGCGGTGCGACTTACTTATTGGATGCCCTGTCTTGCTGTATGTTAGTTAATGCACCAAAGTTGTTCCGTACGGTCCGTAAGCTGGCGAGAACCTGAAGGGAGCGGGACGGATCGTGACTGAATCGTACATTCGTTTACGAACATTGAAGAAATGTAGACGGCACAACAACTGTGACGAGGCCTCACCTGTGCGAACGGCGTTACAATCATATCGTCGCCGTGACTGAAACGCACAAAAGACACAGAGTCAGCGAGACATGGCGGCGTATGGACGGCGCGTCTCGCGCTCGTGTGCCGCAAAGGTCAAGAGGGGGAGGGGCGGGGCGGTGCAGGGGGGGGGGTCGTCACGTTTACGTCAGTTTCACCGTCTCTGATCCCCTCCATCACGGTGACGTGTGCGCTCAGCGACCGGCTGAGACCCCGCATCCGGTTGCTAGGCAAATGTAAAACCTGCGAGCTGTCTGTTCACCTGCTGTGTAGACACGTCCCCCCATGTCGTCCCCCCCCCCGTAGGCGGTCGTTACTTCACGTGTTTATCGAGTTATTTATCCAGGGAAACGTCAGCCGAGCTCTTCCCTGACTCGTGCGTCGTTAAGGGAGCGGACAGCAGCGGCTACAGGAATGTACCCCCCCCCCCCCCCCCCCTCCCCGGCTACGTTATGACTGTGAACACAGTCAACATCGGCTCAGGTGACAGTGGCGTGCGGGCGTCACCGAGCCGTCCTCCTACTGGTCGGTTCTACGAGGCCGCAGACACGCCGACGCGCCCGCCGTGAAAGTCAAAAGAGACGCGGGTCACGCGCTCCAGTCACGAGAGCGACAGGAGGTAATCAGAGTCAGGACAACGTGCTCTTTGGGAACGGGGGGGGGGGGAAGTCCCTGTGAGCCGAGTTCTCCTCAAGATGTCTCTTTGTCAGGCACTTAGACACATTATTTATTTCGTAACTTGAGTTAGTTGCCTTGTTTATGAAGAAAAACAAACAGATATGAAAGAATGAAGCATAGAAGATGAACTGTTTGACATGGTAACTGGGTCAACGGAGGGTTATTGGTTTAATACTGCAGAGCAGAAGGCTCCGGAGTAAGCTAACCCTCACAGTCAGGAGGAAGTCTGTTTATTACAGGGTTCTTACACATTTTGACCAATGGATTTCCATGACTTTTTCATGACTTTTCCATGACTTTTCACCAAATTTCCATGACCAAACTGAAAATCTCGGTATAAACATGAACATTTTAGAAAATGTTGCGTGTGCCGGCTTATATTTCGAGCGTCTTTCTTTAAAAAACATATTAATTATTTAAAACTCGCCGTAAATGAACATGTGATCATAACACATTTCCATGACTTTTCCAAAACATTGATGATTTAAGTTTTTTTCATGACTTTTCCAGGCCTGGAAATAACCATTTTGAAATTCCATAACTTTTCCAGGTTTTCCATGACCGTACGAACCCTGTTATTATTGTTCATTCTTTTGTCTAATTGTCTTTCCTACAGCAATACTTTCCGTCAATATGTTAATTTCCTGCTATACTGAGCGTACAGTCCATGTTACTGGAGAGCCACCAGTGTGTGGAGGAACATGCTATCAATACACTGTCGTGTCTTGTCGGTTATGTTAAGTTTTATGTTTTAGTCCTGTTTTCCATGTCCGCTTTTATTTTGTAGTAACTGTCCTCTCTCGTTTCAGAAACTCTATTTCCTGCCCCGGTGTTTCCTCGTTAGTGTGATGGTCTGCTCCATGAATTCAGAATTTTTGGGGATGTTAAAATAAACCCTTTTGATTGCCCTGAATTTTAGAGTTGGGCTCTTGGGTCCTGTTTCTGAGCCCTGTCATATCGACATCGACCCAGAAGAGTGATAAATAGATCAACTGCAGCACAGATATCCATCCCATCATTCTTATGACTTATAGAGACATATTTGGACATTTCTTTTTAAATATCAGTCCCGTAAACTGTGCTTGTGGACACTTTGTTACTGACCACCTTGTTGATGCTACTGGATGGAGCTAATAATAGACGTGACGGCACACAATCAGCTGTCGGTCATGCACACTTCCCACCGGGGCCGCGGCTTTAAGCCTCGTCTGATAAACAGCAGCAGCCACGTTCGGCACCATCGGGGGGATCCGGGTGTTTCATGAAGCAGGGTTCTTACACATGTTGAACAATGGATTTCTATGGCTTTTCCAGGACTTTAAACCAAATGTCCATGACCAAACTGAAATCTCGGTATAAACATGAACAATTTAGAACATTTTGTGTCTTGAGAGCATACGCCGGCTTATATTTTGAGCATCTTTCTTTAAAAAAACATATTGATTATTTCAAACTCGGCGTAGTTTCCATGACTTTTCCAAAAATGTTATGATTTTAATTTGACTTTTCCAGGCCTGGAAATGACCATTTTAAAATTACATGACTTTTCCAGGACCGTAAACCAAGTTTCCATGACCAAACTGAAATCTCGATATAAACATGAACAATTTAGAAAATGTTGCGTATTGAGAGCGTACGCCGGCTTATATTTTGAGCGTCTTTCTTTAAAAAAAACATATTAATTATTTCAAACTCGGCGTAAATGAACATGTGATCATAACACATTTCCATGACTTTTCCAAAACTTTTATGATTTAATTTTTTTTCCATGACTTTTCCAGGCCTGGAAATGACCATTTTAAAATTCCGTGACTTCTCCAGGTTTTCCATGAGCGTACGAACCCCGCTGAAGCCTCAGGTGGAAGCGAGAAACGCGCACTCACATGTCACTGGCAATGGAGGAGTTTCGGGACATGGACTTGGGCGAGAGGTCGTAGTCGCTGTCGGAGCGATACAGGAACGACTCCCTCCGCTGGCTGTGGACGAAGTTGGCCTGCAGGATGAGGCCTGAGCCCGGGCTGGCCATGGGGTCCAGGGGGCTGCGGCCCGACGACGTGCCATTGTCCACGTCGAAGCTGCACAGACGAGGGAAAGAGCAAGGGACAAACAAGCAAATATCAGAACATGTACAGCTCAGAGTAATTGGTATTGTAATATTATTATTTTTTACATTATATTGAGGGTATTTGAAAGGTGAAATAAAACTCAGCAGTGAAACTCCAGTTTTTCAATGCGAAGGTAAATATAATGTATTTGATGATGCACCACAAAAGGGTTCTTTGTTATAATTTTAAGTTTAGACCATATTTGAATATTCTAAATAGGTTAAGGTAGCATGTTTGTAGAATGCTTTGAATGATGGTTTCAGGGACAAATGTAAATGTTCAGGAGTGTGGGAGTTGCATGTATGTTGCATTGGTCAGGGAGAGGTGTGAATGTTTTGGAATGTGGGAGTTGCATATATAATCTATTGTTGAGGGAGAGGTGTAAATGTTCTGGAATATGGGGATGTAAGCATTCTGGGTGGGGTTGTATTTTCCTTTTGTAAATGTAAGTAGAGGGCACATTAGGCTAGCCAGACAGTATTGTGTGCCATCAGTGGAGTGTATTGCCTGAATAGGATTAATTTGCATTGGAATTAGTTGTACTTCCATTTCAGAAAGCTACCAGCAAGGAGAGCAAATGCTGAAATTCTGCTACCAACTGGGCCCAATATCACAACGTTTCCCTAAAAACTTACAAAAACATTTTTTTTCAATGAATCCTTTATTACCTGCCTTAGAAGACTCTTACAACATCATCTGACTTAAAAAAAATCAAGATTTAGATATTATTTATATGTCTGGGTCTATTATTATAGCTCTGCTCTGACAATGCCACTGACTGGCAGTGTTTCCAAACCAGTGGCCCCATTTCCCACTGGAACGCCGCGCCTTAATCTCCTCAGTGATTGTTTTCCCAGGTGATGACTCACGCCTCATCGCTAAGGCGACCCAGCAATCCCATAAGGCGATCTGGTGCGGATGCTGCGGTCAGGAGGGGATTCCCGAACACGCGACACGGAATACGCACAGAGATGACGCGCTCCTTCGCCGTCCTCTCCGACAACAACAACACATTTAATCCAGTAGATCCACGGGTACTTTAAATATCCACAGATGGAAATCACACCATCAAATCAGCAATAAAAAAAAACACAGATTCAAACTAGAACGGGCACTCGGTAGAGCGCATACCTTCGCATATCACAAGATTGGGCATTGAATTATGAACATAAGAATTGACCGTGCTATGGTAAAAAGAAGAGTTTAACCTTTTCATGACCTTGACCTTTAACCCGGTCGATCCCAAAATCTAATCAAATGGTCCCCGGATAATAACCAAGCATCCCACTAAACTCCATGCGATTAAAAATAAGATTTTGACCTGTTCATGACCTTGACCTTTGACCCGATCGATCCCAAAATCGAATCAAATGGTCCCCGGATAATAACCAATCATCCCACCAAATGTCATGCAATTTGGTTTAATACTTTTTGACTTATGCGAATAACACGCACGCATACAAACACACGGCGATCAAAACATAACCTTCCGCATTTTCAATGCGAAGGTGACAACCATAATGTTGGTGGTGTGTTGATGCAGACGATGTCCTCAGGACGGCGTGTGTGTGTGTGTGTGCATACAGGCTGCAGAGCGCTCGTTCCCACGCTGAACTCACGGTCGACCTCCTGTAACGCTCCTCGTCCGGACACGATGACAAAAAGGACTTTTCCACCAGCCGCCTTCCTGTTTACCACCTTGAACTCGCACGTTTTCTCCCGGGCGTCTCCCTTCCCCGGCAGATGATTCACCGACCTCACAGGTGCCTGGTCACACGCGTCAAGTGTCTCCTTGGATGGTATTTAGCACGGTTGGCTTGTAGGTTGTGGTTGGAGTTCATTTTGAGAGGAGGAACTCATTACGCCTCTGACATCTGTAGCCAAACGTCTGACCGGCACACAGGACGTGCCGGGCATATTTTCCGAGCCGGCCAAACGGATGGACGCTGTGTCGTCTCTGTGTGAAGTCTCCGGGCCGCGGGAGCTCCGGTTGTGGAATGGGAACGTTTGGCTGTCTGCCTGATGACTGAGGGAAGGACACTCGTATTGTCCTCTTCCTGGCTTCTATGCAGCTCTCAGACACACACACACACACACACACACACACACACACACACACACACACACACACACACACACACACACACACACACACACACACACACAAACACACAGACACACAGACACACACACACACAAACAGACACACACACACACACAAAGACACACACAGACACACACACACACACACACACACACACAGACACACACACACACAAACACACAGACACACAGACACACACACACACACACAGACACACACACACACACACACACACAAAGACACACACAAACACACAGACACACACACACACAAACAGACACACACACACACACACAGACACACACACACACACACACACACACACACACACACACACACACACACACACACACACACACACACACACACACACACAGGTGATACATTCCAATGACTGCCAGCAGCTCCCCCCAGTCGGACTCAGAGTCCTCTCGTTCTGTGTTTCTGTGTTTAGTGTTATATCAGATGCATGTCAGTCTCATCTCTCCATCATCTCTCCACTTTGACGATCCACACGACCAATTAAATCCACGCCCTCTCATCACGACCAGTAGTCCATCTGTTTTCTTTGCTGCAGGTGTGAAACACCCACAGGCCCGTCGGTGACGTAGACGCTGTTATTTCAGGCACAGGTCAGTTCTCCAGCTGTTACGTGGAATTACTGTGCATGTGTGTGTGTGTGTGTGTGCGCCGTGTTTGTCTACCACACCGACAAATACCACGGATAGAGAGATAGTGGAAGTGCCAAAATGTAACACCCAGCATATGTTTGACAACTGATTCATTATCATACCGACGTCACAGCCGACACAGATTCTCAGACAAACCCCTTAGAAGTCCACTCAAAGTGTGCGTGTGTGTGTGTGTGTGTGTGTGTGTGTGTGTGTGTGTGTGTGTGTGGAAACAGGGTGACTGCCGACACGCCTTCTTTGGGAATGATATTCTCAACTGGTTTCCTGAAGTATTACACCAGCGCTGACGTCACAGTGGGAACGCCTGGCCTCGCTCTCTGCTCTGACGCTAAGTAGTAAGTCACATTTATTTATATAGAACTTTTTTACAGACATAAGTCATAAAGTGAATGTAACACAATATGGCCATACAAGGGGCCGATACATCACAAGAGGTTTTTAACACAAAAAGCCTCAGCAGTGGGCTTTGGAGGAAAAAAGACAAGAAAGGACGAAGGTCAATTCCCCTGTTACTGTGTTATTGTGAGAATCAACAGAAAGCACGAGTACAACTCAGAGGGGATTATTGTGGCGATAGGAAGAAAATCCCGGATTACGTAGAGGCAGAGGCAAAAAGACACCACTGTTTACCCAAAAAGGAGTGATGCAGAACTCAGAGGAAGGAACGAGTTATTGGACTTGATCACGGAGAGTTCTGTCATATCAAAGCCAATGTTGGGGACCGTCGTCATCAGAGGTCACCTATTGTTTTTATCTTTATTTCTAGTTTTTTAATGTTGTGTTTCCACATTAGTTAAGTGGACCTGGAGAAAGAGGAAAGAAGAAAGAGGAAAAGGGAAAGAGGAAAGAGGAAAAGGAAAGAGGAAAGAGGAAAGAAAAGAGAAATATATTCTTCACTCGGGGTAGCGCTAGACTACACAGTACGATGATCAATGAGGATCTCGTATTCTCCACTGATATTTAGTATTTTGACATATCAGAATTGTTCAGAATTGAACCCTTAAAGCCCCACTATGTAACTTTTCCACCTTAAAATAACAGCTTGAAAAAAATGGTGCCGCTACAATGACTTTTAATATGTTGATTTGCGCCTCCGCCACTGCCATCGGGGGTCTGTGGCCAGAAAACTGCTGAATGTAAGATGTCGGGACCGGCCCGGTACTTCCGGTTTGGACCGGCGGAAGTACTTCAACTTGCTTTCTGGTAGTGATTACGCAACGTCACATAGTGCCAGTCCACGCTCACAGGTGACTTTTTATTTGCTCCGCTACGTGACGCGTACAGACAGAATGACATGCTGCTGTGGAGAACACCGGGCCGGGTCTAGACACGCTGCCGATCAGCTGTGAGCTCACTAGTCGGAAGAGCCATATATGGCTCGAGAGCCAGAAGTTCACGACACTGAAGTAAACGTTAAATACCTGAAGGGGGCGCTACAGGGGAAAAGTTACATAGTGTCGCTTTAAGATGTCAAACTAGACGACAACACAATAGCTATCATCTTCATAATGCACCCCATCACTAATAATCGTCACCTACAATTAGCATAGCGTTGAGGCTTTAAGAATAAATTAAGATTGTAAAATCCTCTGAGAGAAACTTTGGAATTTGAACTCAATACATTTTTAAATCAAGTTATTAACTGTTAAAGCATGAATGTATCTTAAAGCATATTTCTTTCATTTGTAGATTTGGCAAAATAAAAAGGAGGGCAAAGTTTCCCTGAGTAGCTAACTGCGTGGAGTCGTTCAGCTTCCATCGCCTGCAGCTACGTAAACACAGGAGGAGACGGACATTGTTCCCACAGGAGTAGAGTTTCATGCTTCAGGCTGCAGGGGGGACAGACAGAGGGCTTGTTTGTTGCTCGAACACCTTTCAGCTGCACGAGAGCTTAGAGCTGAGAACCTGCTGATCCCGTCGGTCAGACGTTCGTTAGGGGGCGGAGCTTCTCGGAGAGACACTCCACCAGCTGAAGGCTCCACTGGCTCCAGCTGTGGCGTACTACATACCAGCTCATCGGGTGAGGCGCTGTAAGGCCTGGGGCCCCCTGACCTTTCACCTTGGAAGATGTGAATGAATGTGAGTTTTATTGTTACCCAAAAACCCCCACTTTGTGATAATGTCATGCAGTTCGAAGGAAGAACCGATCCAGTCGTTTGCACGCAGCATAAATGTCTAATTTTCATCTTTTTTAAATATTTCTTTGCAAAACACACAAAAAACCTCTCCGCCGGTCTCTTAACACAGAAATGTGCAGGACTCTGGTTGTAAGAGCAGTGAGGAGGACGAGTAGTGGCAGCTGTGACTTTGTACAGGAGGACGCTGCTGGGTCACAGCCACGCCGAAGGACACCACGCGGCTCTTTGATCCTCTCTCTCTCTCTCTCTTTCTCTCTCTCCATCACTTCTGTCTCAATCGTCTCTCTCCCTTTGCATCCATCCATCCCTCCCTCTCCCTCTACAATGGCATAGATCAATGACGCATTCATTTTCAGCCCTGGGTCACTTGAGCAATTATCAACACCACGGGAACGGAGAGGACGACGCGTTGAGGAGACGCCCCGCAGAAAGAGGTCAGGCCGTCAGTGTCTTTGAGACACGACCGGCTGAGGGGGGGATCGCGGGGCTCTGGTTTTATAAGGCTCGTTCACTTCTTGGCGGTCCAACAATGCACGGTGTGTTTGTCTCTTCCCAACATGCAAACAAGTATCGAACACCCCCTCCCCACCGGCGAATGCTTTCTCTTTCACTAAAAATAGTAATAGACACCAATTACATTACATCACATGTCATTTAGCAGATGCTTTTATCCAAAGTGACTTACAATAAGTGCATCAACCTGGAGTACAAACTAAGAACAACAAGAATACAGAAAGCAACATTTCCTCAACATAGTCGAACTACAGAAGTACCACAATAAGAGCTATTTAAGAGCCACGGAAGTGATAATCTGTGTTTTACAATATGGAAAGAACTACACACAAATTGCAAAACACACTGCAATTACAGAAGTGTTTGAAAAGTGTCCACCAGAACCGCTACGTGTCAAAGTTGAAGACGACACTAGATTTATTTTAGAGCGCTGTGATGACAAAGGGGAGCAGGCAGTGAAGGGCATTGGAGAGATGTGGCCGAGCTGTGTGTGTGTGTGTGTGTGTGTGTGTGTGTGTGTGTGTGTGTGTGTGTGTGTGTGTGTGTGTGTTGGGAGGAGTGTGTTACCTTGCAGGTATGCAAAGTGCCGGTATTTGACCCTGAACAAACGAGTGATCCAGAAACCACGAAGCGAGAGGAGGCCAGCCTCCACGCGCATGTCAGTCGGGGGTGCAGTTTGCTTTCACACACACACACACGCACACACACACACACACACATAGGCCCACATGGAAGGACGCCTCCGTGCTGACACACACGTGAAGACACACACACACACACACATGCAGACACACACACACGTGAAGGGAAATTAACACTAATCGGGCAGAAAAACACACAAAAATGGTCTTTAGCAGATCAATGGTTTCGTCTGTCAACGATGATCCCGACTCTCTCTCTCTCTCTCTCTCTCTCTCTCTCTCTCTCTCTCTCTCTCTCTCTTTCTCTCTCTCTCTCTCTCTCTCTCTCTCTCTCTCTCTCTCTCTCTCTCTCTCTGGGACGAGCACGGGGAACCCTTCCCTTTTAGTCGCGGCGCTACTTCAGCGCTCGCTGTTCCGGCGCCATTCAGGAGGCTCGGTCAGTCGTGAGCGACGCACAGAGAGGTCACCACGACGATGCGGCGCAGCCTCGAGTCACGTGACTCGGGACAAAGGAGAAGAGTTACGCTTCTATACACGGAAGCATCCGCTCAACTAAAGGGAGCACTTTCCCGTCCTCGGGTCTGAGCTACTAAAGGTCAAACTGGGTAAACGTGTTAGATAAGAGAGGCCGGATAACAGGTGACCTTCAACGCGTACGTGTGACCGATACGCCCGACCGCCGCCCGACCGCCGCCCGACCGCCGCCCGACGGAGACCAGATGCAAACACTCGAGTTCAAACTCACTCCGAGCTTTATCTCGGCTCACCGCAACACCATTCGGGCTTTTGAAGTGGGTGAGAGGCGCTAGGATAAGAAGGGCTGCACACACACCTGTTCACTTCCCAAGTCCTCATCTTTCGCCTTTCGCCAAATTCAAGCGGAGCCGCTGGCGTGTTGCCAAGAGTCGGCGTGCACCAAGCTGCACCCTCTAGAGTCTGGGGTCATTTCCTCAAATTAAATTCACCTTTTCAAGGCTTTTGCATATGACATATACCCATGTGTTGTACATCAAACATTCCAGAACAATCTCAGCTCTCTACATAATGAGGCACAGTTGTCCTCAGGCTCAAGTGGAAAGAGAAAATATGGCCCTAAAGCTGAGAATTGAAGTTTGATTTTTATAAATTCTTCATATCTCCTGTGAAAACACAACTTTACTCACGTGGACGAACCGTTTGGGTGTTTGAAATTGGTTTACCAAAGGTCACAAAATCAGTGAAATATCTGAATACAATGCTAGATACATGTAAATAAAGGTCTAAAACCACATTTAGTTTTATTGTTTTTTTTGTAGAAACCAGAATGATAAAAATGGGACTGAGAAATAAGTAAAAAAATGTGTATTTTAAAAACGTAAACAGTGAAAAACGTGGTACTGCGGTTGTCGACTTCAGAGAGCTAAGTCGCGGTCCTTAGCCGGGGGCCACGTCCCACACCTGGACCACGTCGCCGCCCTAAACACACGAGCAAAGAGACGCACACACACCGGAGACACACGCCCCCAGATGCTGAACGTGTGTGTTTGCTATCGCTATCTTGATGAGCGTCGGCCCTCTGAGAGAGAGGACCCCGACCTCTTCCTGCATCGCGCGACAGAAACACACCCAGGCGGGCTCAAACAACCCAGGTTACACGAACAACACCGGCGGCCACGCGTCTCGTGAGCGGAGCGGTCACGACTGTGGCGAGGAGAATTCGTGAAACGGTAAATAACAGAAGAGAGAGGAGGGCGGGATGGACGGAGGAGGCGGGAGGTTGTGTCCAGAGTTTTGTGGAGCAGATTAATGATCTGACGACGTGAGGACCCTGCAGGGAGGGCCGACGGGGTTCACACACGCGATGCCGCCGGGGAGCGACGTGTGTGTGTCGAAGGTTTTTTTTTCTTTTCTTTTCTGGGCCATTTACACTCTCTGCCCAAGAGGGAACGACTGTGAATATTAACTTCCAATGTTAAAGCCACGGGGCAGCTCCTTAGTTTGGAATGATTGCTGACAGGCGAGGACAAGTTGAGGCAGGAGGGGGATGGAGGCGAGCGGGGGGAGGGGGGGGAGGGGGGATGGGGGGAGGGCGAGCGGCGCCCCCGGGCATCGGACGGGAGGACGTCTCAAGCCACGCAACGCATTCCTCGTTTTACATTTTAAGTTCTCTAAGTGAAGAGACGCCGAGTTCAAACGGCAGGGTTCGTACACATGTTGACAGATGGATTTCCAGGACTTTTCCAGGACTTTAAACCAAATGTCCATCACCAAACTGAACAATTTAGAACATGTTGCGTATTGAGAGCGTACGCCGGCTTATGTTTTGAGCGCCTGTCTTTAAAAAAACATATTCATTATTTCAAATTTGGCGTCAATGAACATGTGATTATAACAACATTTCCAGGACTTTTCCAAAACTTTGATGATTTAAGTTTTTTCCATGACTTTTCCAGGCCTGGAAATGACCATTTTAAAATTCCGTGACTTTTCCAGGTTTTCCATGAGCGTACGAACCCTGAAATGGAAGCACGCTGAGGCTTGTTGAGTCCGTCTGATAAAGCGCACGCTAGAGTTAGAGTGACAACACGTCTAATCTGACCACGCACAGAGAGGACGGCCACGCCAGGTCCCTGCAGATCACCGTCGGAGAAGTTCTGCTCGCCCGGACGAGTGACGGCGTCCTGGCGACGGGCGAAGGAGACGCACGCCGCCGCACACAGGGGCGGGCGATTACAAACGGAGGGATTTCCGAGAACGATAAACAGGCGGATGGAGAACAATGGAGCAACACACACACACACGCACGACAACAGCATGATTCACGCGGAAACGCCGCCAGGAGGACGCAGCCGTCCCGTCTATTTACCATATTCCCTCGGTGGTCTTCAGGGAGCTGGTGGAGCGCGAGCGCGGCTTGAGGATGATGCTCATGGTCAGTCAGGCTTTACCCCACCGCGTCGCATCTGCAGACGCACGCCCCCCCCCCCCCGACGAGGGTCGTCCGGAGCGGCCTGAGCGCGGTCCTGACCGGCTCTTCCCGGAGCATCGGGTCTGAGACCCCAGAGCGGTCCGATCAATCCATGCGAGATGAATCCACGCGGCGGCTGCTGCTCCCAGAGCGCCTATCGCTTTGACAGGAGGAGGCTCCTGCTCTCGCTCTCTCTCTCTCTCTCTCTCTCTCTCTCTCACTCTCTCTTGCACTTCTTGCCGGTTCAGCTTGCGATCTTCCTCTTTGCTGAACCAGCCGTGCGCACACTCTGTTCCACTTCTCTCTCTCTCTCTCTCTCTCTCTCTCTCTCTCTCTCTCTCTCTCTCTCTCTCTCTCTCTCTCTCTCTCTCTCTCTCTCTCTCTCTCGTCCCTGAGTTGTTGTTTCCCCCCCCCCTGACTCCTGGAAATAAGATCTCCTCTTCCTCTCTCAGTCCTTCCCCCCTCCCTCCTCCTCACCCTGTCAGTCTTTTTTTGTCCATGCCTTTGAGTAGCGTGACTCTCCTATAGGCTGCCGCTCCGCCTCCCCCGAGCTGCAGCTGAGGTATGTCTGGAGTGGGAGGGCTTGTTTTGGTAGTAGTCATTTCTTGAAAGGCGGGACTTGCGTGCCCCGAGCGATACCAGCAGCCGTCTCCAGTGTCGATCAGCAGCGCGTCATCGATCGGGGGAGTCGCTCCACTGTCTCCACTCGCACTTTTGTATTTGCACACGGTCGCATTATTAAAACTGAGAACATATGTAGGAGAGAAAATATGTATAGGACAATATGAACTACCCTTTTGCTATCAATCGTAGCCTTTTTAATAGTGACACACGACGGCTGATGATGTAGTCTAATAATTAATTCATAAACTTGCTGACTAACTGAACTGCATCGCAGCATGTTTTATATATATATATAATATATATATATTTTTTTTTAATACGCTTGCTTTATAAGAATATCGTTTTAGATCCTAATGTAGATAACTTTCTTAGTAGAAGCCGTCATGCTGAAATGTGTCACCAAGGATTTGTTTTACTTATACTCATGAAGGCGTAGGTTATTTTAATATTAATGTGATTTTTTTTGACATTGAACATAATTGTCAGTTACTTGCTATGAGATGGTTAAGTTTCCTTTCTACCTCCAGAAAATTATTAGAATTAATATTTTTTCCCAAGTTTAAGTGTGAGGTACTTTTTGTTTGTTTGTTGTACATAAATAGCCCTTTAAAATATATAAAAAAGTTGATATTTCTTATATGTTTTACACAGTGAAAAACAGCCTGGGGTCAAATTGAAACAAAATGTTTGTCGTTCTCTCTGTTGTCTGCAGTTGAAGTGAAGAAGCATCACCAGGTCAGCCGACACCACAACCGCTGCGTCCTCAGTAAAAACTCCAAACCCAGAGCAGACAGAACTCGACACCTGCTCCCCAGAAGCCGCTGCAGCATCAGCATACGCATTATGCCGGCCCTCTCATCTTGAAAGCGGCATAAGAATATTTACATGTCATCAACACCACCTGGCCGTAGGCGTGAGTAACACGAGACGGACGTCAGTCGGAGGACGCTTCTCTTTTGTTCGGGAGGATGAAGAGGAACAAAAAGGCAACGCGTCCATCTCCAGCTCTTACGAAGGGAAGAATGAATCGGAGCGATAATACTGGGGTCATCCGCTCCGCGGCCGCCGCCGCTTCTCAGCGGGTGACGTGTTTGCTCTTTTATCAGGGAAGAAAGGAGCCGGACGTGAGGACGGAGTGACGGATGACGTGGGGGAACTCGGCCTGCGTGCAGACGGCTCACGTGTGAGGAGACAGACACGCGGCCACGAGCCGCGCTGAGCTTCCTGGACCGCGTGACAACGGGAACAATCAACATCAAATCACTACTCTGATACGCACAGTGAGGAGGCCCGGCCGTAGTAATCGAGAACCGCGGGAGAAAAATTGGTTTAACCCTCTGGAGTCTGGGCTAATTGTCTCAATTTTAGAAAATAATTAAATTCACCTTTTCCAGGCTTTTGCATATGACACATACCCATGTGTTGTACATCAAACATTCCAGAACAATCTCAGCTCTCTATATAATGAGGCACAGTTGTCCTCAGGCACAAGTGGAAAAAGAAATTATGGCCCTAAAGCTGAGAATTGAAGTTCGATTTTTATAAATTCTTCATATCTCCTGTGAAAACACACCTTTACTCACGTGGAGGAACCGTTTCTGTGTTTGAAATTGGTTTACCAAAGGTCCAAGTTCACAAAAGCAGTGAAATATCTGAATACAATGCTAGATACATGTAAATAAAGGTCTAAAACCACATTTTGTTTGATCGTTTTTTGAGTAGAAACGATGTGGTCCGTCACCAGAAGGATAAAAATTGGACTGAGAAATAAGGGTAAAGTAAAAAATGTGTATTTTAAAAACGGAAACAGTGGAAAACGTGGTGCTGTGGGGGTCCACTTCAGACCATTGTTTTTTTAAATTCCATGCTGGGAAACGGAAGGAAGGCTAATTGAGGAGAGACCCCGCCGAAGCGTTTCACTCCTGGCTGACGTCTCTCGGGACGACTTGATGTCGATGCTTTCTGTTCTCCCCTCCACACATATGTGTGTGTGTGTGTGTGGGGGGGGCATCTGAGGTGAGTTACAGTAAGCGTAACAAGCCCATCTAATGCCGTCAGTGTAGCGTGGCTTGATGATGGAGTTTATAGCTCGGGCAAAGTGGTGGAACTAATCCTCTTAGTCCGCACATTCCACGCAGTCGGGGAAAGAACAACAAGAGAGGACCGACGGCTCGTCCCTCCGCCTCGGACCACGTGCATCCCCACGAAAAGAGGACAGACGGCGTGAAGACCAGACTTACACAAACATCCTTCATCCCATGTCACCATATTTAGGGAACTGAACGCATCTTGTTGTCATTGTGAGACTTCGACAGAAGCGATAAGGTAATGAGGTTTTAATGGGCAGGAAATCTCTCAGAGTTCTCCTCTCTCTCGTCCCTGGTGAGGAACAGCGGAGCACACAAGTTCACACACGGACACACACTCGCACACAAGGAGGATTTCACTTTGGAGTTTACACTGCTGCCCTCCCCAGGAAGTAGAGGTGTAGGACACACACATACTGATCATTTAAAGGTAGCGCCTGTGAGTCGACTCAAATCCAATATAAACCAATTCTAACGACTGTTAAAAACAAGATTACATTTATATACTGTCGGGGTTCTTACACATGTTGACCGATGGATTTCCAGGACTTTTTCATGACTTTTCCAGGACTTTTTTGTGCATTTTGAGCATCTTCCTTTAAAAAATATATTGATTATTTCAAACTCGCCATAAATGAACACGTGATCATAACTAATTTCCATGACTTTTCCCAAACTTTTATGATTTAAGTTTTGTCCATGACCTTTGCAGCTCTGGAAATGAACATTTTAAAATTCCATGACTCTTCCAGGTTTTCCATGAGCGTACGGACCCTGAATGCGTTACCATCTTCATTGCCGATCTTTTCTTTGATCTTTTCTTTGATCTTTTCTTCATCATTTCCTCTACATCCTGTATTTTTTGGAAGCCCAATAAAAACAATACATCATTGATAATAGTTTTAGGCAGAACAGAGGCTGCCGTCCTGTCACAGAAGTGGTTTTACACTATGTGTAAAATGTGTCTGTAAGTGACTTATCAAAACACCCTGACCCATATCATAAGCACCACTTAATTGCATCATTATTCTAAGCCTGACAGTCATTATGTTTGACGCTCAGAGCTCTGTCGCCACCTAGTGGTGCAACTCATATCCAACGAACTACTTACATATATCGACCACAGTAACTGACAAAAGGATTGATTTAGTAAAAAAAAAAAAAAAAAGACCTCTCCCATGAGCACGGTTTAGTATATGGTGCAGATAAACACGCTCAGTCACTGCTGGTATAAATAGCATTTAACTATGCAGCAGGCAGTGAGCACAGATGGCTGTTCCGCAGTATTGACAAGGCCTCATCCATATCTATATGTCTACAAACGCCACCAGCCATGACCACTGCTTCATATTCAAACGCGAGAGGCACGAATACATCGGACATCATGTTTATGGACACACTCGTGCGTCAGATGCTAGTTCATCTTAGTTGTGTTTGGTGTGGCTGAGTGCGTATTAGTCAAGCCAACGCGCTATGAAAATGGATCTAGAGGTCTCCACATGTTTCTGCGGGAGCCTTAATGGACGGAGAGTGCTCTGGTGATTGCCGTACGCTGTGGTTAGCGAGCGGACTTGTCCTCTTGATCACCTCCACGCGTTAGACGACGGCTCCATGGAACGCGCTCCTTTCTCGTTCCCCCGGCTCTGAACCGTGTTTCCGTAAAAGCAGAACCGCCGCTCGGACACGCACACAGACGCACACAGACGCACACAGACGCACACAGACGCACTTCAGGGCGACGGTGAAGATTCGCCCGGGTAAACAGCTTCGATGGAGCTGGAACAACACGAGCAGCCACCGAGCAACCGGCATGTACACAGCGCTCCGACGGGAGCGCCGCTCCAGTTCTGTGTTGTCCGGGTGGAGCTGTTCATCGGCTAATGCTCTGATAAGAAACAGAACACACACACACACACACACACACACACAGACTCTGTGTGGATTCATGTGTTAGTATGACTTCCATGAATGGACACGGTTACGCATTACGGAGTCGCAGTTTACGGCCAAAGAGCAAAAAAGAACGATTTTAAATGCATCCGACGTTCAGTTTCACCGTGTTTTCCTCCCCGAGTCGTCTCACGACTTTCATCCTCTGATTTACCGCTTCTCAAACTTTCTCGCGTGCGGGCGGCGAGAGAGAGAGAGAGAGAGAGAGAGAGAGAGAGGCGAGCATCAGGTAACAGCATCGGACATCTGACTGTTTAAAGCACGCTGGAAACAAATCCTCAATGTGAGACGGAACATTTAGGCATAGGTCACATCCCCAAGCCCCCCCCCATCCTACCCTTTCCTGCCACGAGGTTTGATGTCGATGGGCTTGTTTGTGGCGAAGGGCGAGCCGTTGGAGCAGGCGTGGCGGTAGCGGGCTATCTTCTCCAAAGACAGATCGGAGTTCACAGGTAAACTCATTTTAGCGAGGCTGTTAACCACACACACACGCACACAGACACACACGCGCACGCACACATTCACACCTGTGTCAAAACAGGTTTAAAGAGAGAGAGAAAAGATAGAGCGACAAGCCCGATGAAGATGGAAAGAAGGGATGGGAGTGTGAGAGGAGAGAAGAGAGGGCTTAGCACGGGTGTGATTTGACTGGGAGAAAAGATGGAGAGATGGAGAGTGAGAGAGAGGGGCAGGAGAGGGAGGAGCAAAGTGCAGGGGTAGAGCGAACTCATTTATCTGCCTTCTCATAACTATCATCAGTCGGTAATCAAATGTGTTCAGTGGATTTGTCGATGTGCTGCAACAACGGAGCAATTAAGAATTCTTATATTTTGTGTCCGTGGTCTTAGGGGGTCATGAAGGTTGTTGTGGTCTTTATTTTGTAGTGTTAAAGCGACAGTTGGTAGCTTGTCACATTTACTCAAACTGCCTGTAACCTGAAAGAACATGATAAAAAAAGATCTGTTAAAGTCAGGTTTCTTCTCTTGTTTCTGCTCCTGCAAGCAGTTGGAATATTCCACCACGCCGAGGAGTCTCTGACGCGGCCGTCCATCACTGCTCAGGTCAACCGGTCACACCAGGTGGCGCTGATCAAATATGAATCAATAATCCGTTACCGTGTTGCCTATTTCTCACCGCAAATGTTTTCAGGGTTAGGGATAATTTACTAACTAACTGCTGATTTCAGTGGGATACAAAAAAACAAAGGATGAGTATTACAGTACATAAACAATACAACTATTTCAGGTTGAAAAACAGAGAACAAAATAAGTTGCGTTATTTTATCAAAAAGCTAATATTTAACTAATATAAAAAACACCCAGGTTCCCCAGCCCCTCGCCCTGTCTCCCTCACAAACATTGGTTGTAGCTCAATTCCACCACTAGGGGGGAGCAGAGTCCCACAAGAAACTATCTGAGCGGCCAAACCTCCCATCACGAGACATACATGTGAAATAAACATCGGCAAATGTATCCAAAACCAAGAATGCGTTAAGCCGGTATATGTATTATGTTTACAGCTGTGTTTACAGACATGATCCCAACATATTAGGAGCTGCACGTGGAACAGTCAGCTGTCATCAGGACACACATCTATCTAAATCACTCCGAGGGGTGCAGCTCCTTGCTGCTCTCCGCCGCCAGCAGGGGGCAGTCTCCGCTGCGCAGAGTCACCAGAGTTCAACTCCTGCAGCTCCAAACCCAGAGATCCTTCAGTCTGACGTCACCCGGCGTCCCTGAGGCGCAGAGCCAGAAGACCGACAGAACCGCTGCATCTGAATAATGAAACGTGTGGCGACATACAAGCCCCCCCCCTCCCCCCTCGAATACTAGATGTGGACGCGAACAATTCAATTGCATTGTGTTATGTTCAGTTATGTTGATTGCACATCTTATTTTTAAAATAGGATGCAGGCATTTGGTGGAGAAAGAAAGCCAAACAAATGAAAAGTCAATAGTGTCAGTAAGTCATATAACAATGTAACACAATGTAACAGTGCTGCATTCAATGAAGTGGGAACAAAAGAAGCTGAATGGAGTAATAAGGAGCAGGCAGAGACGCAGAGACGCAGAGACCTCGGGTGAAGAACAGCAATGAATGGACCGCTCGCTAAGCCCCGCCCCCTGCTGCAACTCAAGCTGGGAGAGCTACGTCATCCTTAAGAAGCTAAACTAAAGCGTGCAGATCACACCACGCCACCTGGCGATCGAGACAGACCCATGTTGACCGATGGATTTCCAGGACTTTTCCATGAATTTAAACCAAATGTCAATGACCAGACTGAAATCTCTGTATAAACATGAACAATTTAGAAAATGCGTATCGAGAGCGTACGCCGGCTTATATTTTGAGCATCTTTCTTCAAAAAATATATTCATTATTTCAAACTCGCCGTAAATGAACATGTGATCATAACACATTTCCATGACTTTTCCAAAACGTTGATGATTTAAGTTTTTTCCATGACTTTTCCAGGCCTGGAAATAACCATTTTAAAATTCCATGACTCTTCCAGGTTTTCCATGACCGTACGAACCCTGCTAGTTGGACCTGGCGGCCTTCGCAGGGAATGGCCAATCTGAGACCCCCAGTGACTTGGACACGTATTCTCTATTTCTATACACACAACACTTTCATAACATACTTCTTCACACATACTCTTGTTTGTTTGTTTGCCGTATTTAATTGTGGATTTTTATATTTGGACTATTGCAATGTGTATTGTTAATGATGTTAATTAAAATTAATTAATTAACACTGTTAATTAAAATTAATTAAACTTAATTAGCTGTTAATTAAATTAATTAAAATATTATATATATATATAAATATTATATAATTAATTAAATTAATAAAAACTGTTAATTAATCACCAAGCCAGATTGCTTGCATGTGTCACACAGTTGTCAATAAACTGTCGGATTATGATTCAGAGGAAGAGAAATGAGGCAAAAGACTCCGACACTAGTAGACGACGTCCTTAAAGCTACAACTCTGTTTTCACACCGCTTTCCTCCAAAAGACACATATGAGGACGGACTGTGAGGAATCCAGAGCTACAGGAAGGACGTTGGCAGCTCGTTGTAAAACACGGACAGTGACGGCAGGGAGCGATCCGCTGTGTGGCCTCCTTTCAAGTTCAAACCGCTGATTTGTCGGTCAAGAAAAAGGCTTAAAAGTGTAAGCTGATTGAATTGTATAGTAACGCAGCGGGCCAGTGGGATGTATCGCGATGGGGAATCAGGCTCAACACTGCTGTTGTCGCTCAGCGCCATGGCAACTGTACCTCCACTGCCTTTGCAGGGAAACCCAAATATGATTACAATGATTAGATATTTGTTTTCAAGCATGTAAATCATCAGCGGTAATGTGATTAGGAGCCGCCGGTCGAGGTTCACGTGCAGCGTGTTTGTGTCAATGAAATGGCTCTCAGCCAGCCGGCCGTGATCACGGATGTCAAGTACCAATTCCTTCACCTCGGTCGAGAAGCGCATTTCCTGCCCACCTCCACGGTCCCCTGGCGTTGTGTATATAGTGCGGTTGCCATGGCGACCTGGCAGAATTCAAAAATCGACAGGTAGGTCCCGACAACCAATCGGCCTCCAGTTGCTAAGGGTACAGCGGCAGAGAAAACGAGAATGACAGCGGGGCTTCTGAGGGGGGGGGGGGGGGGGGGGGAGATGGCGGGAAGCCGGTTGTTTGAGGCCGAGGTTTAACGATGTAGACGTGAACGTGCCCTCCGCACGATCAGCCCAGACACTCCGTCGCGGGGACGCGACCGCACTCTGTGCCAAGTGATTACCGAGTCACAGCGGCCACGCATGACTTACCTGTGCTCTATTTATACATCCAGCTGACTCACAGAGCGGACTGAGGAGGCTTTAAGCTGGTTGAACTAGTGTGTGTCTCAGACTCACCAGAGAACAGAGAACACAGAGAACAGAGAACACAGAGAACACAGAGAAGCCACTGCCACAAAATATAAAAAAAGAAAGAAAAAACGGTCTGGAGAAGCGTGACTGCAACACAGGCTTCTACGTGCACGTTTGTGTGCGTGTGTGTGTGTGTGTGTGTGTGTGTGTGTGTGTGTGTGTATCTGGTTGCGTACACTGACCACATGAGTGTGTCCTAACGTGTTGTGGCTGAAGTGATACTGGACAGTATGAATGTGAGAATCACGAAGAAATTTGGCTCCGGGGAAAATAATCACCGTCAGTGCCGCTCTGAGTCACGAGAATCAGAGAACGGACAAACCGACTCGTGTTGTGAACGGAACATTACTTGTATTACTGATTTATTTAACCAATTTATGTTTTTTTTATACACTAGTCATCATTTCTAAACAACTATAGGATAGAACTGAAGTTTACGTCACTTACCGACCACCGGCTCTGTACATGAAATCTGTAGCGCCGAGTCCACTCACATGAAAAGTCCTTTAGTGTCCCTTCATGGGCCTGCAGGACATGTTGAGTGATTATATCATGAATTGCTGCTGATTCTCAGTCCTGCAACGCTTTTAAAACGCCTGCCGTTAACTCGACGCCCCGCGTCCGCAGCTCCAGCCGTAGCGCGCCGCTAACACACGGGAGCTAATTGGTTTAACTTGACAGAAGTCCCAGTGATGTCAGAGTAATCCCTCATTAAAACCCCGATGACATCACCACGCTGTGAGAATGTGCAAGAGGAATGAGGCCCTGCACTTACATGGAAGCTTGTAGCGTGTGTGTCCAAGCCTTTAGGATACATATAAGTGTGTGTGTGTGTGTGTGTGTGTGTGTGTGTGTGTGTGTGTGAGAGAGGGATACCCTGCCAAACAAGACTTGATGTTGCTTAACCCTCCTGTGACCTTTGGGGTCAATTTGACCCCATTCAATGTTTAACATGTCAAAAATGATTTACATTATTTTTTTGCTTCATATTTCATGACTTTTCCTAATTTATTGGAGACAACTGGGAAAACATAAAATGTACTTTATGATATGTTTTCAATGCCCTGAACACAACTTGTACCCATCGGTGTTCTTCGGGGTCAATTTGACCCCAGGCTGTTTTTCACTGTGTAAAACATATAAGAAATATCAACTTTTATATTTATTTACAGGGCTATTTAGGTAGTCAACAAACAAACATAAAGTACCTCACACTTCAACTTGGGAAACAATATTAATTCTAATCATTTTATGAAAGGTTTAATTTGCTGGGGTCAACTTGGCCCCTAGGGTAAAAGATGTTAGTACATTTGAAGGTAACATGAGGGTTAAGAAATCTGATCAAGCTAATAGGTGAGCACCAAACATCCAGATATGTATAAAATAACAGAGATGTGGAGCCGAGCGGGGGCATTTCAGAGCATCGAGGACAGGATCAAAGTGGAATAATTGAAGAGTAAAGCGTCTCGATGGAGGAAGTGCACGCCAGCCTCTGAATACTCCGTCAACAGCATGAATCACAGGTGTCAACGCTCCAGATGGGTGGCGGCGCTGATGCATAAGGACCCTTTTATGCTTCATATGTTGATTTTGTCAAGATGTTGCGGTAAATTACACTTGACCTTATCTTACTTTAGAAGCCTGCAGAGCAACCTGCCAAGGCCCCTTATCTCAATCCAATAAAAGACCATTTGGGAGGACATGAAACAGGATCTTTTCGGCGTGAACTGGGAACGACCGAGTCCAGGTGCAACAGTCAGCGAGAAGAGGGGTCAGAGTGTATTCTGTCGTGATCCGTGTTTGTTCCCGTCCCGCTGAGACGGCGTCATTCTGCACCCTGCAAGACTCTCACGGTCCCTTGAAGGAAGCGCCGTACAATTGCATTCGTCATTCAGCGATGCACGCAGCACCCGGAACACAGAGGAAGGTGATGTGTGTAGACTAAACACTGGTTGTGAGAAACAAGCTGAGCTATGTAGAGTTTGGAGAGGAAGTCTGACACAATGCAGTGATGAAACAGGACAAAAGAGAAAAGCACAAAGGGACGATCGTCAAAGAAAGATTCTCGGCAGTTCGACAATGTTCAGGTCGTCTGCCAAAATGAAACAGTTCACTAAAAGAAAACTGAACTATTTTCCCTTTCCCTCACAGGTTACCTGGACAGCATTCGCTGGAACTATAATATTTTAAGAGTATGTATTGAGTGTAATATGCATAATCAGCAGAATCAGTAACTTCTTTTAAATCACTTCTTAAAACACATTTTTATCGAACAGCTTTTAAGTGATCTAGTCTTTTTATGCAGAACTTTGTTTCCCCTAATTTAGTTTGTCTGTTTTTTATTTATTTGTAATTTATTTTGTAATTTATTTGTTTTTTAATATATTTATTTTTATTTTCCATTTTATTTTTAATTGTAATATATACTTTTAAATGTAATATTGGTTTATTGATATTCCACTTGTTTTGCTTTGACTCTGTGGAGCACTTTGTAAACATTGTTTTTAAAGGTGCTATATAAATAAAGTTATTATTATTATAATATTCTTATATATATATTTTAATTCAGCCAGGCGTGTGTGCAAGCGTGTGTGTGTGTGCGTGTGAGGGCACTACCTGTCCCATCCTAAACCATTCTAAGCTGTTTGTACGCTTCCCTTATACACGTCACCATGGCAATCCTAATCCTCTTCCTCCTCCTCCTCCTCCTCCTCCTCCTCATCATCATCATCATCGCCAGGAGAAATTCCCTTGTGATATGAGTGAGACGCCTTCCCGCTGATCGGAGGCCCTTCTCCTGCAGGCCGTGGCGTCTGGCGTCTCCGAGGCTGACCGCGAGGGAGGAGGCGGAGCTGGAAACAGCTGACTGAGGTCTTCTGAGAACGAGCGCACCTTTCCCGGATGAATCAACGGCGCTTTGGGAATCAGAATCTAAACAGGGCTTCTCGTTAAGTTGTGGCCTCTTACGAAAAGCAACAGCCAAGAAAACCAAAGCCAGATGACCCCCGACCTCCGAGCACGCACGCACAAACACACACACACACACACACACACACACAAATCCTTCAATCTTAGTGCATCTTAAAGAAAATCCTACGGCTCGGCCCCCACACTGTTTTCCTTGAAACTCTATTCATCACATCTTTTTGTTTCATTACAGCCGCTTGTTTTCTCGCCGTGGTTGGAGTGTATAACAAGCCGCCCGCTCACAGAGAGCTGCTTTGTTCCTGCAGGAAAGGCCCCGGGCGCGATAACATCTGCTGGCTAGCCGCAGGTTTTGTTTGGGTCAAATCGTGACGTACGCGGTTGAATACGACCAGCGGCCCGAGTGAACCAGGAATGACGGACCGAGTCGCGATGTTTCCTCATTTATTCGTGTTTTGTCACCGACTCAGCGGTCGCATTTGAATGTCAGTCAAATGTGAAGTCAAATGGTATTCATTAATAAAACTAAATAGTTGAAAGGGCCTTGACTGAGTAATTCGGTCTTAAGGGATGCAACTAACATGTATTTTCAATTTGGATCAATCCGTCAATTATGCCTCAGATTAATTGAGTGTGAAATGGAGTGACACAGTGAAACATGTTCACACGGGGGCCAGAGGACCGGCTCAGATGACAGGTGACATCCAGCCAGCTATATAACTATAACAACTATATAACTCAAGCAGATGCAAGAGGCTGGAAAAGGTTTGTCTTGATTAATCATTTCAACACTACTCATAATACGACGCCATCTTCATTAATTACAATTATGGACACACACTCACCCACTTACTTACTCACTCAGAAACTAGAACGGGCACTCGGTAGAGCGCATACCTTCGCATATCACAAGATTGAGCATTGAATTATGAACATGTTGGCATTAGTTGCATGCCAATTCGATAAAAATTGACCGTGCTATGGTAAAAAGAAGATTATTACCTTTTCATGACCTTGACCTTTGACCCGATCAATCCCAAAATCTAATCAAATGGTCAAATCATCAATCATCCCACCAAATCTCATGCAATTCGGTTTCATACTTTTTGACTTATATAACACACATACAAATAAATAAATAAATACACGGCGATCAAAACATAACCTTCCGCATTTTCAATGCGAAGGTAATAATGTGACAATGAGCTCAGGTCAAACTGCGGTACCACAGTCCATCACCAACAGAGCCAGACCCGCCTCAGACCTCAAGCAGCTGCGATGGCGTTCCTTTTCATCTGAGCCGTAACTAACGGCGGCCGCCGCCGCCTGAGGCCGTCCAGCTCCCTCAGCCGGCGTGTAACATTTATACTTTTGATTAATGCTGAGCTCACACGAGCACCTGCAGCTCTCCCCCTCCTCCGATGACTCTGGCCGCCATGCCGTCTTCTTATTGATCCGCCCGTCTTCTTGCCTCCGCCCTGAAGACGGACACCAGATTGAACGCCCTGCCGTGTGAGCGGCGGCACAATCCAAATTAAATGGATAAATCGGAAAAAAAAAACAACGAATGTGGTGTCGTGGCTGCCTTTGCCTCCAGGTTTATCAGGACTGTTGTGTTTTATGTGTTTTTTTACAAACTCCAGTAAGCTTAGGGCAGCAATAATCAGAAAGTAAATTATGGTAGATTAGGTTATTATTATAGATATTTAAGGTATTTGGGTATTATTATTTTACTTTGAATGTAAATGTTGTTTTCTAAGTCTCAGTGTTTTTGTGATAATTGATCATGCTGTACTGCATTTTATGTATTTGTATTGTAATGTTTTTTTGCCTGGAAGAATATTCTCCATTATACAGTGTAGACTAAAGTGATCCTTAATAAACAACAAACAATAAGCAGGTTATGTAACGATGGAGTCATATAGCGGCTGCGGGCGAAGCCGGTGGCGTTCCTCTCCTCCTGCTCTCCATTTATTCATCTACAATTACAATTCATGAAAGGGGACGCAAAAGTTAGTGCGTCCAATTTATTGTTGACAGTGAAAAGCACCGATCAGATCACATGAAGGCCGATCCAAAACAATGCAACGCCACAAATGAGGCGTTTTATTATTACGAAATTATTTTAAAATGCTGAAAGCAGACTATGAGTAGATAAACAGACACGTAATGCACCGCGGCTGACTCATTTTATTGTCTGGGTGAGAAAAGGAACAGACCTGACATGATAGATTACTTTAATGATGCCAAAACTAAAACGTGTCAGCCGATTGCCGTCTGCCAACGTGAAGGCCCGCTTTTGGCTTTGAGATGCAGTAATGAGTAATGACAACACTCTCGCTAGATATTGTCAATTCTGCATCGCATCAAAGTGCAGAATTGACTGTGTGTGCGTGTGTGTGTCTGTGTGTGTGTGTGTGTGTGTGTGTGTGTGTTGGAAAACACCCAAGTTGTTCCCGCATAACACATCGCAGAAGAGTGGAAGGAAAAGGATGAACTGTAAATAAGTGGCAGAATAACACAATGAGAAATCCGGGAGCAGCGCCGCGTGAGAGGGGTATCGGAGGGTGGGGAGCGCCGCACAGCCGACCGACGGAGCGCCGGCGAAAAAGAGAACCAACGGCGGGATGTCCTGCGAACTCGGTGTGAAAAAACAAAGTGATCTTCGAGATGTTCAAAAGAGGGGGCTCGTTGAAAGTCGGAGCGGCACCCTCGATGCTAACGAGAGCCTCGAGCGTATCGGCGAGTATGGAGGACTCAAAGTCAGAATCGGAAACCGTTTATTGCCAGGAATGTTTACACAAACGAGGTGCAACGTTAGACATGACAAACAACAATCAACATAAACGTAAGTATAAGAGAAGATAAAGATAAAGATGAATATAAAGTGCTCGGACAACTAATAACGTTAAAAGTGTGTCTAGTTTCTAGTGACATGTGTTTCCTTGAAAAATGACTTCATTCAGTGAGAACAACCAAACGGGGTTTACAGCTCCATCAGTTGCTTCAGACGGCAGGAAACTAGATTATTGCTGCTTTGAATAAAACATTTTCTCAAAAAAAAAATGTTGATTACTGTATAATACATGTATATAATAATGTTTATTATTGTAATATATCCATGACTTGCTCTGCAATGGTTTAAACCAACATGAGCAGCTGAGCCAATAAGGAGCAGCTCAATGCGTCTTTCTATGTATTTGATTCCATCCATTACTCTGGTATTAAATTACATTAAAAATGGAGCATGGGAACCCCTCACAGAACCACCTGGTTTACAGAGGAAAAGGCACTGGAAGAAAAAGTGTGAAGACGAAGACGAAGAGCGTCCCGCTGTGTGGTGAGTGAAGAGCACCCTTCATACGGCCGAGAGCATCGGCACAGCGCTGGAAGATCGATGCTGCAGGTGAGAAGTGGCTCAGGACTCACTCTCTAAACACACACACACACACACACACACACAGGTGGCCCTCTTAGACAACAATGAGCGATGACTCCGCCTCGGTCCCAACAAAGTAACTTGGAGAGATAGAAAGTAATCTGAGGTTTGGCAGAGATATGATCAATATCGATGTGCCGTGGCAGAATATCGTAGATAACATAGATAACAATGCTTCGTACGTCTTGTTATCTCATTTCTACATCGGAGGTAGCTAGGGAAACTAACGGAGAGCAACGGGTAGGGGCGACCTTTAACACTAGGCCTGGAGAAAAGAACTAAATGAATACATATTTAATCTGTTCATTATCCCCCAACTATACACACCCTCCAATATTTAGGAGATGGAGGCAGAGCAGCAATCCCTGTTTTCTAAATATAGCCGTGTCTCTGCTCCCGGCCTCTGAGGCGCTGGGTCCACGTAATTGGATTACAACACACAAACTTTTCATTTCCTTTCTGGTTAGCGTTCATTGCCGTTACATCTCGGTTTATTTGATGCTGAAGGCAAACACGCCAAACAGCGTGATGCCAAATACTGCATCGCTGCAGAGTCTGTGCATTATTGGCTATGTATGCAGACTGAACGTGACTCAGTACTGCAACGCATCATAAAGATCACGGTGCGGATCGCATTATGGATCATATCACGGATCATATCACGGATCATATCACGGATCATATCACGGATCATATTATGATCATGTCATGATCATGTCATGGATCATATTATGGATCATATCATGATCATATTATGATCATGTCATGATCATATTATGATCATGTCATGATCATGTCATGGATCATATTATGGATCATATCATGATCATATTATGATCATGATATGATCATATTATGATCATGTCATGGATCATGTCATGGATCATGTCATGGATCATGTCATGGATCATATCATGGATCATGTCATGGATCATGTCATGGATCATGTCATGGATCATGTCATGGATCATATCATGGATCATATCATGGATCATGTCATGGATCATGTCATGGATCATATCATGGATCATGTCATGATCATATCATGGATCATGTCATGGATCATGTCATGGATCATATCATGGATCATGTCATGGATCATGTCATGGATCATATCATGGATCATGTCATGGATCATGTCATGATCATGTCATGATCATGTCATGGATCACGTCATGGATCATGTCATGGATCATGTCATGGATCATGTCATGGATCATGTCATGGATCATGTCATGGATCATGTCATGGATCATGTCTCTCTCAACGCCACTCTGCCGATAGCACGGCACACACAGGAACAAGGTCACTGGCACATTACCAGAGCACATGAATAATACAGATCCTCCTGAAAGCGGCAGACTCCCATACACCAGGATGACGAGCGAGGAGGAGAAGAAGAAACCCCCGCCTGAGGTTTGAATGGAGTCTGACGGGCCCGCCTCACTTCTTACACTAATGCTCAACTCTGACCATTGTTGTCGCCCCGCCGTCAGCCGTCACCGGGTTCACTACATCCGACCCATTTGACGACGCGATACATTCCAGGAGACTGAGTTACACTACGGTTCAAAAGTTTGTGGTCATCCAGACAATTTTCGTGTCTTCCATGAATACTCGCACTTTTATTTATTAAATGAATACAAGATTAATACAAAATATAGTCAAGACATTGACAAGGTTATTAATAATGATTTTCATTGTAAATATTAATGTTGTTCTTCAAACTTGTCGCTTAAAGGAAGGCCAGTTTTAGAGCTTCTCTCACCAGCATAACTGTTTTCAGCTGCGCTCACATAAAAAGGGTTTCAATGTCAAGGAATAACCTGTTTGTGGAAAATGCTAAATAAAAAGTTAGACAAAAATAGAAAAAGGGTTTCAAGGGGGGCTAACCCTCCGCTCGTCTTCTAAGGCAATAACAAAACGTACCACTAGAACACTGGAGACGGGCCTCTACACACCTCTGGAGAGACTTCATTAAAAAAAATAGTCATTTACCACATTAACTATGTAAAGAGTGTATTTCTGATTAATTTAATGTCATTTTCATTGGAAAAAAAAGTGTTTTTTTTTCTTTTTCCTAAGTGACCCCAAACTTTTGAACGGTAGTGTGCATCGTTGTCAGATTTCGACAAGGGACGACTGCGTGGAAGCTGAGGCGTTATAACTAATGGGATTCCTCTCTTTCTCTGCACGGCTCCTGTGACACGCGTGATGTGTCTTTACCGTTATTTACCTCGTGGATTTCAACACGAGGTAAAGGTAAAGTAAACGCAGCGCCAGGAAGACGTTTAATATTGAATAAAAGAGCGACCAATGCTCACTCATCTAAACCTTCCACTGTCCGGTCACCTCCACCTGCATCTGAGTTTATGTGTATACAGCTTGGCTGTGTGCATGATAATCCCTTTCTGTGTGTGTGTGTGTGTGTGTGTGTGTAAAAGAGGAAAGAGAGGAATGAGGCTGTTTAGCTGGCTTTCTGTTTACAATATGTTCATGGATTACCAATATTTGACATTGCTTCCTGATTGAAAGGCACGCCCTCTTTTGTGTATACGTGTGCGTGTGTGTGTGTTTACGTGTGTACACGAGTAAGTCTAAGTAGCTAGATGGACGAGCTTTTGTGCGTTTTCGTGTGTGCTTTGCCATCAGCGTAGAGTTTGTCCGCGTCTATTCTTCTGCGCTCCATTTACGGTTGAATTCAACCCTAAAACCTCTTACATTGCACACGTCATCCTCTGCGATTAGAGCCGCTGTATCGGTCGAATCAACGGCCGCTATCCCTGGGAACAATTTATAGATCGCCTCCGATAGGGCGCTCGTCTTCCAACGCCCGCTTGCCTCTACACACACCATCCGGCAGGACAAAAGGGTGAGGAACAACAGCGGCAACGCTGAACTGTGGTATGTGACTCTGTGGCTGGCTCTGGAAACAAAGCACAGACGATACCCGGAGGCCCTGGGCGGTTTACGACTGAAAAGGGATACCAGAAGTATGCGGTTAAGACGGCTGTGAAGTGGAGCAAGTGTAGCATTAGTATGCACGCGTAGAGTCACACCGGGGGACAATAGCGCTCGTCAGAAACACGTCTGGCGGACAGCCGTGTGCCTCCTCCTCTTATCAGTTGTCGATTGGGTTTAACGTTGTTTGTATTAGCACAAAGAACTCAAACTGCAGGAAGAATGTGGAGCTGTGAGCATTGTTCACATCCCGACAGCCCTGGGTGATGACATCACCGACTCCTCTGCGTCCCTCCCAGTGAATATAACGTAGCTGTGAGACAACTATTCCCACGAGATACCCAGCCTTAGTATGACTAATCAAAACAGCAACAATACAGCAGGGTTTTTTTCCAGGATTGTTTTTCCCAGATAGTTCTTCATCTCAACGTCGACTTGAGCGTTTAGCGTGGGAGAAAAAAAACGAGCGGAAGCGGCCCGTTTAACAATACTTTTATGAGCTGGGAGACAAACTCCACTGGGCTGGGCGAGGATAGCCTTGAGGGAGCCGGAGCCACACCACAAAAACAACACACTCTCCCACAAAGACACACCACTTTGTTTAAAAAGAGAAGCTTCCCATGCGTCTTTAAACCATCCCCTCTTCCGATACTCACCATATCCAGGAGTGCCTTCTTAGAGGAAAGGGGCCGAGGCGCGTCAAGATCCTGTCCCCGGGAGCAGCTGGACACTTTCCAGGCTTCATGCCGAGCCTGTCAGGGGTGACCACCTGTCACCTGTCGAGCCCCTGCGTGTCTGGCTATCTATCTAGCGGCGCCGTCCGTCGTATCCGCAGGCCACAGCGGCGGTCCATAGTGCGTTCCACGGCCGCGAGGCTCCCATTCAGACCGCCGAGACCCTGATGAACTTCCAACCTTACTTACTGCAAAAAAAGGCGCAGTTCTTTATCCAATAAGGTGGCTTTAAAAGTCAAACTAAAATCCATTGAGTTCCAGAAGATGAAGAAATAAAATCCTAATAACTGTGATGATAAAAACGTGAAGAAGTGCCTGGGTGCAGCCCGGCGTGAACTCTGTCCGTCAAGAGAGAGAGAGAGAGAGAGAGAGGCTCAGCAGCGGCCGCCCAGCAGCGCCGGCTCGGCTCTCCGGCCGCCGCTCTTTTTTTTCCGTGGGATTCTTCCGGCGAAGGTTCGACAACCGCTGTCCCGCATCCACATGGTGAGCCGCTTCAGGGACTCGCTCCTCCGGACGACGACGTCGCTTTCCCCAGACGGCGCGGGGCGCCGGCCGACGGAGCGGCGCGACAGAGCATGTCGCGCGCCGAGTCGCTCACGCGCTCGCCTTCATCCCCTCCTCCGCGTTGCCCCCCACCCCCCCCTCCCCCCCTTTGTCTCTCTCTCTCTCACTCTGCGTCTCCCTCTCTGTTCTTCTTCTGCCCCTTCACAACCTCCCGGGAAGGGAAGAGAGGAAATGGGGAGGGAGAGTAAAGAAAACAAACACTGAAGTGCTTCTTTGGTGTCTCCTCTTCTCTCTGTCTCGCTCTCACTCTTGCTCGGCTCCCTCCCTCCTCCCTCCTCCCTCCCTCCCTCCCTCCAGTAAGTGGGATGTCCTGACCCTGTGTAAGAGGTGTGCCTGCTCCTTCAATATCCAGTCAGCTAAACCTATTGATCCTCTTCCCGCTTCATGCGGAGTGGAATGAGTCTGCACATGTACACTTTGCGTACCCACCAGAGCAGCGCACGTCTTCATAGAAGCGACTCCCCTCATGTCCTCCCCTTAATGACGTCTTCCGGTCCGCTCTTCTTTCCTATAGTTACGCGTCGTCGTAGTAGCCGTCGTCATAACAACGCAAACCCCGCTGATGCCCCTGTCGGTTTGTTTGTGCTCCCCGAAGCAGACCCCGGCATCCACGCCAGCGTCGGCACGCGGGCCGGCGAGCCGTGAGATGTCCCACCACACAAATGGCATCTTATGTCCTTTCTCCACGTGTGTGTGCGTGTGCGTGCGTGTGTGTGTGTGTGTGTGTGTGTGTGTGTGTGTGTGTGTGCGTGACATGTCGTTTGTGCTAACTGTGAAGGCGTGCAGGGAGTCTCTCAAGGCATGTTTGTTTCAAGAAACTCGTTCTGCAGGATGTCACGCTTGGCCTTCGTGCGGCGTGATGATTCCTGACACTGACGGCCTCGGGCTCCATATTGTCTTTTATATCTCTATTTTATATCTCTATTTTATAATGAGCAGCAAACCGACACGTCTCCATATTCAGCCGCTGCGAGTACAATTGCACGCACGTGTATGAGGGATTCACACATGTGTGCGTGCGTGTGTGTGTGTGTGTGTGTGTGTGAAGGAAGTTACGAGCTGAGGTTAGCACACTAAGGTGGTGTCTGTGTCTGTGTGTGTGTGTGTGTGTCTGTGTGTGTTTTGCATTAACGACCATAGCTGTGGCTAAGCTCCAGTTATTGCGGTCTGAAAAACAGGATCCAGCGCTGCTTCTTACACACATCCTGCCCGACACGCACGTCAGCAGCCTCTCAACCGCTGCCAACAGCCTCACCGCCGCGCGGCCTCAGTGAGCCGGCACCTTCGGCCGCAACAGACGATCCGGAGGAGGGTGGAGCGACGCTGAATGTTGAGGAATCTACTTGCGGGTGAAATAAAGACAGGCAGAAATGCAGTTCAGGGGTGTGTGTGTGTGTGTGTGTGTGTGTGTGTGTGTGTGTGTGTGTGTGTGTGTGTGTGTGTGTGAGTGTGTGTGTGTGAGTGTGTGTGTGGGGGGGAGGACTGTTTAGGCAGCAGCTGGGAGAACATTTTCAATTTAATAGTCAAGCAACAAAAGCAGCACCGAAGCACCTGTTTTACATTACGTACGCAGACGGAGAAACATCCACTCTCCCTCTCGTCTCTCTGAAATATCCGTGAAAACAATCCTCTCATTTTTAGATATCTTGCGTACAAATTAGAAACTGGGGACAGAACACACACACTCCTGTGCGTACGCGGCGTTGCGTAATCCCCCCCCCCCCCCCCCGCTTCAGGGGGCTGTCGGTCCCGGACTCTACTCGCACCGATGAGCTGTCACGACTCATCCCGGAGAACGCACGAGAAGCGGGAGAGAGCGTGGAGGCGGGATCACAAGGATGTGAAATAAAAACGCAGAGAACGAGAGAGAGAGAGAGAGAGAGGGGGGGGGGGGGGGGTTGCGAGCATATTCTAGCATATTCAAAAACAGGAAGGACAACGGTCAGGCTTATCTCATTAATATCCGAGACAGAGGTGAGAGTGCAGCGGCGACAGAACGAGGTGAGATTGATGATTAAATTAAAGATCAGACGCGAGCGCCGTGCACAGACGAGATGACCGCAGCCATAAAAAACTGCGTTGATGCGAGCGGAACAATATATTTTCCCTTTTTCAAACCACCGTGTTTGAGCGGGCCTTTTCCATCACCCGTGTGGGCCGCCGTTGCTCCCCATAAGCAGGCGTCGGGCGGAAAGAGGCCGGATTACACAGCGGAGCGAGTACATATCGATTTCACATGTCCTGACATTCAGCAAAGCACTTTTTCTCTTTCGGTCGCGGATCGATGTGGAAAGAACACGCGCCGCACGCCGTGCGCGGCTCCGGCCAGAGGCGCGACTTCTTGAGCTCTGAGTGTTTTTCGCAAAACAAAGCAAACGTGATGCAACCCCGCAGGTCCCGAAAGCAGAAGAGCGATGTAACGCCAGCTTGTGAAACTAAAGTCAACAGACGAACAGTTCTGCTTGTTCATGCTGAAGCACATCAAGGAATTGCCTTTGTGACTTTTCTTAGGATTCAAACTAAATTTGACAGCAGTCTAGTTCGGCCGATATTTTGACTTGACTGCATATGTACAAAGTTTATTTTCAATACAAGAGTGTAAATATGATTTGAGATGTTTGTAAGTTCACGGTACAAAAAGCTAAAAAAGGGATTAAAAGAAGATGTATTTCTGTTGTAGGATCCAATTATGGAATAATGTTGAATTGGATGTAAGACTGGTGAACTCTTTTTTGGTTTTCAAGGGAATTATTTATAAAACAATTGTGATTAAAACACGTCTTTGTATGGAAGATGTATGTGGTAGTATATATAAATATATATATATATATTTTTTTCTTTTCTTTATTTATTTTATATACATTTTCTGATTTATTTTGATTTTAATTTAGGATAGGAAATTATAAGCATGTTTTGCTTCTCCCTACACCTTTTCAGTCTTTCTCTTTTGTATATTATATAAAATAATTGTATTGTATTTGATTTGATTGACTGAATAAAATACACAAACAAAACAAACAAACAAACATACTGAAATGGCGTAAAAAATATTTATAATTACATAAGATCTCAAGATCATTATAGTGTGCATGTTCCCATCCCTTCACCTTCATAAGGAAATGTGTATTCCTCAACACACGATTCATAACTAACAACATAACAATAGATTTACACTAAATGACAGTTTTATACCACAGTTAGCATTAAGTGCGTAACAAATTAAATCAGACGACAGCAGCGCAGCTAAATCATCCCATTATTATAACAAATCCCACATCATTTACATTCAAATAGAAAAGCAAATGCCTTTGACTGAGAGGAAACGGGAGCGTTCGCTTCCTTCGAGGTCGGCCGGCTGTCCGTCACGCCGCGTGTCGCCGTGGAGACGCCTCGGGCTCGGCCCTCCCCCTTGCCGTTCGGAGATGGTTGTGCAGTGGCATTTGAGCAAAGGTTAACTCATTCTCCCTTTAAATCAGATATTTGTAATTAGAACACGGAGAACACGGAGGCTTCAAGAGCCGTTTGTAGAACGTGAGGAATGTCTTAGTGGCCGAGGGATCGCTCACTTGTGGAGTGGACGACGATGTTTGACTCTTTGATTTGAAGGTGGGCCAAAAGACTGAATGAAAGAAGTGGAATCATTAGAAGAATGTGCAGGATTACACCAAAGCAGCTGCTGTAGTCAGCAGTGAGATATATATATATATATATTTATTTATAATATATTATATATAATATATATATAATATATTATATATATAATATATATATATATATATATATATAATGTGCACTTCTGCACACTATTTACTTTTTTTTTTACTTTTGAGTAAGACCAAGAGTACCAACCTGACAACACCGTAACGATTATCCCTGAAGGATTTAGATTTAAGCTCTTTAATATGCTTTATGTACTGCTTTAGCAACAGAATTGTAACTTTTCTTAGGATTAAAACTAAATTTGACAGCAGTCTAGTTAGTAGGGATGCACCGATCTGATCGGCGCGATCGATATCGGCCGATATTGCCATTATCGGTTTTGAGCGGCGTTCTCAAAACGGCCGATCAAACCGATCACTCAAACCGATCGATCAGATGACGTCACATCTGCGAGAAATACTATCAGAGACGTTTCAATCTCCGCGCGCCGCAACTGAGACGATGCGCCCGCGAGTGCCGCAGAGTGAGAGGTCCCCGCGGGGATCCTCCCGCAGCGAGCGGGTCAACTCACCGACACTCACATGTCTGACCCTATAGACTGATGCTCACGGCACACACATTCGATCAGGAGCGCGCGAGGGTTTTGATAAAGTTAGCCGATAACTTTATCAAAACCCTCGCGCGCTCCTGATCGAATGCTAACTGTTAGCGGAAGGATTTACATGACACAACATCCGGTTTTGCAAAGTTAGCGGAAAGAGCCACGTGAAACAACATCCGTTTTTCAAAATAAGATGTCGACAAATCATACACTAACATATCTGTAATTTTCTTTAATATTTGAGGTGCTTTAGATGTGTATTTCCTCATAGTCCAAGGCAATAATGTTACACAATAAATAGAATGCTTCAATCGATCCTCCATTGATCAGTATTATGGGATCGGCTGACACTGATTTCAGTGATCGGTGATCGGTGATCGGCCCAAAAAACCTGATCGGTGCATCTCTACTAGTTAGGCCAATATTTTGACTTGACTGCATACTGAAATGGCGTAAAAAATATTTATAAGTACATAAGATTTCAACGGCACGGATAATTATAGTGTGCATGTTCCCATCACTTCGCCCTCATAGGAAAATGTGTATACCTCAACACACAATTCATAACTAACCACATAGATTTACACTAAATTAAACATGACTAACATATAAAACAAAGTTCACAGGCCAATCTCTCATGATGGGCCTCACCCAGCAATTAAATAATAAAACGGAGGGGTGCCGCCGATTGTTTTTCATCAGTGTCAGTCACGCCCTCTAAAGACGATGCAGTCAGGTGTATGCAAATACACTTGCACACGCCCCAGAATGAGAGTGACGACAAAGAAGAAGTTCAGCACAGAGGAAAGTGAGCTACTGATATGTAAACAAACTGGTGTGACGAGATCATCTCCACGAGTTAGAGAACATTATGCAAAGCATCCAGGAGCTTAACGTAGCAATCCTTCAAATGTCATTCAAATTACTCCAAAACATATAATCAGAATATAAATGGGATTGTTTATGATTCATGCAGCTTTTTCATGGTCCTTAAATTTAAAACTTATGTTCGAAACAATTTGTGGACTACCCAAGATGTTGTTTTTTTTCTTCATTTTGTTAACCCTCCTGAATTAAAACCTCCAATATTGTTTCCCAAAATAAATAATATAGATTATTTAACATATCATCATGTGAATTTTATGTTTTCACAGTTTTCCCCATTCAATTACAAAAATAATGATGTCAATCATTTATTTAGAGAAGTTAAACATTGAATGGGGTCAAATTGACCCCAAAGGTAACAGCATTTTGTTAAGAGTGCTCTTGACTGTTCTCTTACCTCACGGTACTAACAACATAATAATAAATAATGGGTACGAACAAAGAAATGAGAGGGACTTCCTTCTTCCTGAGGATCAGGTTAGGACCCACCTTTGTGAGAGGGGAGAGGGGCTGTGGGGGCAGATGGGACTTTACAGACATATCTCTTCCCCTCTGATTCCATCACTGCCCTAACTACACTGAGAACATGTCTCTTGTACTATTCAGGATTCTTACACATGTTGACCAATTGATTTCCATGACTTTTCCAAGACTTTTCCATGACTTTTCACCAAATTTCCATGACCAAACAGAAAATCTCGGTACAAACATGAACATTTTAGAACATGTTGCGTATTGAGAGCGTACACTGGCTTATATTTCGAGCATCTTTCTTTAAAAAACATATAAATTATTTCAAACTCGGCGTAAATAACAAATTTCCATGACTTTTCCCAAACTTTTATGATTTAAGTTTCTTCCATGACTTTTCCAGGCCTGGAAATTACCATTTTGAAATTCCATGACATTTCCAGGTTTTCCATGAGCGTACGAACCCTGACTATTGCTAAGTGCCAATACTGAAAACGAAAGATCCCGTTGCAAATGACATGTTGCACACAATTGAATAACCTCGTACTATTTGTTACTGGAAACCTGCCAATACACAAAGTACTAACAAGGGTGAAAGTACAAAGTGTTCACTTACTACGTCATTGGCTTAACTATCAGTTGCTTTATAGGGGACAGAGTCATGCAATACTTCTTGCCACAGCATAGTCACAAACACATAAAACTAGAGCCATATATGTAGTAGTATTCATTGTTTTATGATGCCCTTGTTATATATCACAACAGCATGGGTTTAGTGTAAAAGGTGAACTTCTGGTTGGGACGAACATCAACCTGCTCGCTGCTGTCATGAGTAGAATAGAATATGTAGGAATGCTGGGTTTGGTATTCCTCCATTGACGTCAGTGTGGCGTGTCCACACATGAGACAAACAGTCGAGAGACAGAAACTGGCAGTCAGGACTCAGTCAAAAGATGTAGATATAAATGACTAGAAATTGTCATACTAAATATAAATATGTGTAATTGCAGTGGTCTCTCTATCACTCTGATTCGCCACTCAGACGACACTCTGTGAATGTGTCTGACGATAAACACCGCTGCTCTGTGTGTTAACTGGCTGCTCACAGTTAAGCACTAATGAAGTGTTACGGGGCTGCAGGATGTTTTGCAGGTTCTGGTATTTTCCACTTGATATCACAAACTGCATACCGTATGTGTGACCTCACGAGTCATAAACACGGGGGTGTTACACATTTCGCAGATTCTGAATATGAGAGATTTACAGCTTCGGCAACGACACGTCATCCCTTTCTTCCACTTAACAAACTCGCTCGCTGCTACAGGGAAGGTGTATTTCGTCAGCTTTCGGGATTTTAACACTTTTTTATTTTTCCCGCGATCTCTAGATTAGTTTGGAGAACAATGGTCCCGAAAACAAATGCACCGATGGGGTCACGCACTGCGTCCAGACTGCCTCCTCTTCCTCAAATTGTTTAACGTGTACACAAATGCACATTTGAAGGCAATGATTATCAATCGGTCTCTCGGTTTCCAGCATTCTGCTTTTCATCTGCTGCCTTCAAAAATAAAAAGGACCAATCAGCTGCGGCGTTGCACATTTAAATAAGAGCTTTGTACCCCGGTGATCAAAAGAAGAGCGCCCGCTACCCTTCCGGGGGCATTTCATAAGCGGGTGAATAAGCGTGCTGGTACGGGTAATTACCAGTCAGTTGGCTATATTGTGTCCACCTTAAAAGCCGAGGACTCACTAATGTGACCACCAATTACCATGCTGCACTGTTGCCATAGTTACAATGCTTGAAAGGCTGCAGGTCTTTACGCTTAAGGAGATGTAGCTGGCCAACAGGTGATAGACACCAAGTGATGTTGGACCTGACAGCAGACATTTCAACATGCCGTCACAGGAACAGCTCTATAGCTCTATAGCTCTATAGCTCTATAGCTCTATAGGTCTATAGCTCTATAGGTATATAGGTCTATAGCTCTATAGGTATATAGGTCTATAGCTCTATAGCTCTATAGGTATATAGCTCTATAGCGCTATAGCTCTATAGCTCTATACAGTAGGTCTATAGCTCCATAGGTATATAGCTCTATAGCTCTATACAGTAGGTCTATAGGTCTATAGGTCTATAGGTCTATAGGTCTATAGCTCTATAGCGTTATAGGTCTATAGCTCTATAGGTCTATAGCTCTATAGCTCTATAGGTATATAGGTCTATAGCTCTATAGCTCTATAGCTCTATAGGTATATAGGTCTATAGCTCTATAGCTCTATAGGTCTATAGCTCTATAGCTCTATAGGTATATAGCTCTATAGCTCTATACAGTAGGTCTATAGGTCTATATGTCTATAGGTCTATAGCTCTATAGGTCTATAGCTCTATAGCGTTATAGGTCTATAGCTCTATAGGTCTATAGCTCTATAGGTCTATAGCTCTATAGCTCTATAGGTCTATAGCTCTATAGCGTTATAGGTCTATAGCTCATTAGGTCTATAGCTCTATAGCTCTACAGCTCTACCACCTTAACGTCCGTATCCGTCCCATCCAGTACTCTCCTCCATTACCAGCCATGGTGTCAGCTCTGTTGCTCAACCCCTCCAAAAATAGACTTCTCCTGCATTGCACCAACGTTGTGTCACTGGTGCAGCCGAGCTCGACCGGCTCCCCCTGCACCGCCTGACGAGCCGGAGCCTTGATCACAGCGCCGGATGGATCGTGTGTCTATCTGGGCGTGATTAGTGATTCCTCCGAGAGGGCGATATGACCCGACGATGACCTCCGGTGATTTGCTAATTACTGTAGGCTCAGGGGACATCGAACGTCTGCTGGAATAAATGAAGACGAATTTAACTTAGGTCCTGTTGGGTGCAGATTATCGTTCCGCTGTGTGTCAAGATGTATTTAGTTGTGGAGCTGATCTGACTCAAGCTCCTTCACACTGGTATCCACAACAAGTTTATCAGAGAGGAACAATTACAAGCAGATCCAACAGGTCCGTTAATACGCGCGATCGAGGAGAACCAAACCAGAGGCTACAGTGATGGCTGCTGTTTAGGCCGTTTGTAACCACAGTGGTACCGTGAGCTACACGCTAACAGCACCCTACCATGATCACAATAGCAAAGCTAACATCGGCACGCTAAGCATATATCACGTTAACCGTGTTCACTTATTAGTTTAGCACGTTCGAATGCTAACGTGTTAAGTTGAACGAAACACAATGTACAGCTAAGGCTGATGGGAAAGTCATTAGCATAAGATGAAGAGTCAGACACAAAGAGAGGACAGCTCATCCAGCGGGGGACACGAGTACCGAATGATGCACCATCAAGGACGATATTCAAGCTACAGACCCTTTGAATGACAAAAAATTGGAAAAGGAAAGTTGTATAATGGGAAATTGACAATCTCTTGTCATTGCACAGAGTACAACCAAATGTGTTCTCTGCATTTAACCCCTCCTTAGTCATTAAGGAGCAGTGGGCTGCAGGGATGCGCCCAGGAAGCAACTGGGGGTTCAGTGCCTTGCTCAAGGACACTTCGACTTGCAACTAAAGGGGACCTTGTGGTTGCAGGACGACCCCCTGGCCCCACTGAGCCTCAGTTGTTCACCAACTTCCATTAAAGGGTATATGCCTTATGAAGAGAGAGCAGGATGTAGAGGAGATCACGCTGGAGGACATTAAATCGTTAAAGTAATTACAGGTTGGGAGGAGGAGACTTGCGAGCTGTAAAATGATCTCGCTGTGGAAACGGCTCAGTCTGACATTACGCCTGCAGACTTTGGAGGAAACCACTAACGCCGTTCACCGAGCACACGCCCTGCCAAACACTTGCATATTCGCAGTGTACGTACAGTGGTAAAACACAAGCAAAGGGCCAGGGTTACGCTAAATATACAAAACTAGAAGAAGCAAAACACAATGAAAGAATGTCTTCTGCTGGGATACTTTAGGCCATTCAACCCTCTGGAGTCTGGGGTCATTTTCTCGATTTTACAAAAATAATTAAATTCACCTTTTCCAGGCTTTTGCATATGACACATACCCATGTGATATACATCAAACATTCCAGAACAATCTCAGCTCTCTATATAATGAGGCACAATTATCCTCAGGCACAAGTGGAAAAAGAAAATATGGCCCTAAAGCTGAGAATTGAAGTTCGATTTTTAGAAATTCTTCACATTTCTTGTGAGAACACACCTTTACTCACGTGGATGAACTGTTTTTGTGTTTGAAATTGGTTTACCAAAGGTCCAAGTTCACATATGCAGTGAAATATCTGAATACAATGCTAGATACATGTAAATAAAAGTCTAAAACCACATTTTGTTTGATCGTTTTTTTGAGTAGAAACGATGTGGTCCGTCACCAGAAGGATAAAAATGGGACTGAGAAATAAGGGTAAAGTAAAAAATGTGTATTTCAAAAACGGAAACAGTGAAAAACGTGGTGCTGCGGGCGTCGACTTCAGAGAGTTATCTTAACAGCTATCTTAACTTATTTCAGATTATTTAAAGTCACAACGCAAGCGATACAATTAGAGGGCACTGTTATTGAAATGGTATCGTAAAAACACTCCAACTCATGACTAAAGTGGTGGATAAAATGTGTAAATATAAATGTGTTGCATCTACACTACATGACTTTATGACACCATTTTGACATGAGTCATTTTCAGTTGTTCCTCATATGCTTCCTCTATTGAGTAGATTCATAAACAGAATTCTGCATGGTCCTCAGCCAAATCGATTACATTTTAAAAGCCTTTGGAATAATGAAGATTAAATTGCAACTGCTTTGTCAAATTGAATGAAAGGATAAACTCTGGTGCAACTGAACTGGGTAAATGGACTCCCTCACCAGAGGCGATGGACGTGCAATTACAAGTGCAAAGCGGATATTTTGGAAGGTTGACAAATTCTGAATAAATTCTCAACCGCTGTTCATGTTTACTATGAAATATATAATTGATATTGAAATAAAATTCTGCATTCACTAAAAAAAAATCTTGTTTGCGCCTTTGTTGGCTTCTAGACGGGGTGTGACAGGGAACGCAGGGCAGCACAGCGAGAAGGCCTTGCCACCCTTGGTCTGCAGTCGTGGCTCCCGTGACATTTAAAAGTCAAACATTCACTCCACTTTCATCCACACCTCACATCGCCAAATGAAACCTGTCAGCCCAGTAGAAAGCCGGGCGGGAGGGCGGCGGCTTCGAGCGAGACGCGGCCAATGAGACGAGGCCAATGAGACGCGGCCAATGAGACGCGGCGGAAGGACCAGAGAACACAGCAAACGTGTTTATCGGTCCTCGTCTCAGAAATAGAGCGAGTGAATGTTTTTTTAAGATGCCGTGGTGTACGACAGCAGATAGATTGGAGTTTAGATGTGTAGAGATTATGTAAAAGGGTGTTCGATTTGTCAGGGTTTGTACACATGTTGACCAGTGGAATTCCAGGACTTTTCCAGGACTTTAAACCAAATGTCCATGACCCAACTGAAATCTCGGGCTGTACATGGAAACATTTTGAAAATGTAGTATTCAAATAATGAGAATTTCAAAGCATACAATATACCTTAAATGAAACCAATGGATGAGAGACAATAGTTTGATTAAAAGAATAAACATTACGATATATGTTTATTCTTAGAAACACTTATATAAATGTTTATTCTTTTAATCAAACTATTATCCTTTATCTGCAAATCTGTTTGGACTTGGCGTACGCCAGCATATAATTTGAGAGTCTTCCATTCAAAAACATATGAATTATTTTAAACTCGGTGTAAATGAACATGTGAATATAACAAATTTCCATGACTTTTCCAAAACTCAAGTATTTTCCATGGCTTTTCCAGGCCTGGAAATTACCATTTTAAAATTCCATGACTTTTCCAGGTTTTCCATGACCGTACGAACCCTGATTTGTGTCGACCCCGTGTGAGGCGGGTGCGGGTTAAAGTTAGCAGGATGAACAATTACGACATCCTCCTCTGAACGCACTCTGCTCTCTGTCGAAGAAGCAACTTGTTTAAAAAAATAAATATTTATTTTGTATAATTGTCAAAAGAGATTGCTGCTGAAACGGCGAATGCGTCGTAAGAAAATAACCTTGCGAACGCAAACAGATGCCCAGAGGAGAGTCCGTTTGAACCTGTGGGTGACGATATGTAAATGCAGACGCCTGTGTGACCTGCATGTGTGCACCAGCGTACAGATCGGGGCTCCCTGGACCGTCGGCGAGTGTTTGATGTCGTCGCAGGCTCCAACAGGCGGGCGGGTGCAGAGACGTTAACCCGAAACACGAGATCAAAGGAAGAGCCTTCTGCTTCCCTGGAAACCAAAAAAACATCTGGGGGATCATATTTGTTGAAAACAGTCACAGAAATGTGACCTCTGGGGAAACTGACACAGCCCCCCACCCCCTGCTGGGGATTATTCCCCCTTGGTTAGGTTGTATAAAGCTCCCTGACGCTCAGTGCATTCTAGGTATTATTTTATAATGAAGTGGTTTAGCCACTCTCTCCCAAACTCATATTCTTTTACCGGGAGAGATCAGGTCTTCCTACCTGGAACCGAACTGACTGAGAACATCCTGATTTCTGCCAACATGGTTTACTTACTGTGATTGAATGTAATATGATGAAAGCAACCAATAATGTGACACACACACACACACACACACACACACACACACACACACACACACACACACACAGCAAGAAACTAAATACATGATGTGGGTTTCCTTTTATGGAAATGTGGATCTTTCAGAACCATTTGAGGAGTGACAATGATTTAATCTAAGTGTGTCGTGCAGGGTGGGACTCTCTGGTCTTGGTCATGACTTGATCTTAATAAATCTCTGTTCTTGGTCTTAATAATCTCTGTTCTTGGTCTTAATAATCTGTTCTTGGTTTTAATAATCTCTGTTCTTGGTTTTAATAATCTCTGTTCTTGGTTTTAATAATCTCTGTTCTTGGTCATGACTTGATCTTAATAAATCTCTGTTCTTGGTTTTAATAATCTCTGTTCTTGGTTTTAATAATCTGTTCTTGGTTTTAATAATCTCTGTTCTTGGTCATGACGTGGTTTTAATAATCTCTGTTCTTGGTTTTAATAATCTCTGTACTTGGTTTTAATAATCTCTGTTCTTGGTCATGACTTGGTTTTAATAATCTCTGTTCTTGGTTTTAATAATCTCTGTTCAAGGTTTTAATAATCTCTGTTCTTGATCATGACTTGGTTTTAATCATCTCTGTTCTTGGTTTTAATAATCTCTGTTCTTGGTTTTAATAATCTCTGTTCAAGGTTTTAATAATCTCTGTTCTTGATCATGACTTAGTTTTAATCATCTCTGTTCTTGGTTTTAATAATCTCTGTTATTGGTTTTAATAATCTCTGTTCTTGGTTTTAATAATCTCTGTTCTTGGTCATGACTTGGTTTTAATAATCTCTGTTCTTGGTTTTAATAATCTCTGTTCTTGGTCTTAATAATCTCTGTTCTTGGTCATGACTTGGTTTTAATAATCTCTGTTCTTGGTTTTAATAATCTCTGTTCTTGGTTTTAATAATCTCTGTTCAAGGTTTTAATAATCTCTGTTCTTGATCATGACTTGGTTTTAATCATCTCTGTTCTTGGTTTTAATAATCTCTGTTATTGGTTTTAATAATCTCTGTTCTTGGTTTTAATAATCTCTGTTCTTGGTCATGACTTGGTTTTAATAATCTCTGTTCTTGGTTTTAATAATCTCCGGTCTTGTTCATGACTTGGTCTTGTCAAGGTGATCTTCGTGACTACCACACTTGCTGCAGGTGTGCTGTTGTGTATGTGACCCTGCACGGTGTCTCCTACTGTGAAGGGATAGTGGGAAGAAATAGTGCGCTTCCTCCCAGAGCTCCATAAAGCATCCTGTCCCCGCCGTCATTAAACCCGTCCACGAAGGTGACGGGACGGCGCTGCACCTGCTCCCGCCGACAGTAACACAGCTGCTCCCCAAACCACAGGTGTGTTCGGCGGGTCATCTATTTCCTCAACGCCTGGCCCGGTGCAGACATCACCCAATCAGCCGTCTTGTAAAAAGGATCGACGCGGCGTTTTATCTATTTCCATCCATCTATCTTTAACCCGGGCCTGGACAGGTTCGGTACCGCCATCTGATTTTAATGATCCACATGTTTAATTTCGCTTTTACACCAGATGCTCATCCTCCACCGCATCACTCACAGGGGGCGATGTTCTGGTGCACGCATACTCAGAATACAGAGTAGGGTCCAACCCAGAAACCTCTGGCTGTGATGCAACAGTGCTAACCACCACGATGCCGCCCAATTCTTCAAAGTCATTTAAAGATTTAAATTCCTCCTCTCCTCTCCTTCTATATATATAACTTCATAAGAGCGGTAATAACTCCCTGAAGTATTACTGAATTCTCTTAAAAGCGACGAGTATAAAGGGAGTGAGTGCTCATAAAAAAATTGTGTTTTTCTCCAACTGTATCACAGGAGGGTATGCTGCAGATAATAAGTGGGTGGGGGATGGATGGAGAGAATACAGTTATACAACAAGGAAGGAGAGGACTGAAAGAGACAGAGTCAAGCAGAGACCAACATGAAAATACATTTTTTTAGGCCCCTCCATCCCACCCAAACACAACTTCACGGCTACAAAAAATGCAACACTCTGCACAGACGTACACACAAAGAGCGGGGGAGAGGGAAAGAGATGGAGAGAGAGCGAGAGAGAGAGAGAGAGAGAGAGCAGCATTGTTACATAACAGGGAGAAGCAGCATGGGAGCTACCATTGGGGAGCTCCTGGGCTTCTGTAAGTCGCAGAATGACGCATTGCCCTAACACACACACACACACACACACACACACACACACACACACACACACTAAAAAAAAAACTAAACATGAAATGAGAAGTAGCCTTAGATCCGCTCTCTCTCTCTTGGCCCGAGGCGCAAAACAGATGGCTTTCCTTTACCAAACCAGAGAGGGAAAACATATATATCTTTATGGAAATCACTAAATATCTTTTATATTTACGTATTGCTAAATTTATAGCATTTATTTCGACAAATAAATTCAATTGCATCAAGCTTTGATGTTTATATTAAAGCTTGTCAAGAAAGTGTTTGTTTGTTGTTGTTGTTGTCTTTTTTGAATTTTTTATTGTTGTTGTTTTGTTGTTTTTGGAGGGGGGAGGGTATGTGTATTTGTGTATATATGTGTGTATGTATGCGTGTGTATATGTATGTGTGTATATGTATATATATATATATATGTGTGTGTGTGTGTGTGTGTATGGGTGTAGGGGTATGTATACGTGTGTATATATATATACATGTTTATGTTTACGTCTGACATTTTTGTACTTGTTTTATGTTTATATCACTAAACAAAAATGTGTAAGAGACAACAAAAAAAAGTGTTTGTGAGGCTCTTGTGAGAATTTACAGAAGGCGATGGATTGCAGCGCGAACGCAAGAGATCAGAGTCTCCAAAGTGTCCCGTGTTGTGAGTACGTCGACCTTCCCATCAGACAGGTGTCAGAGCGTGCAGGTGATGCTGATGTCGGAGCCCATTGAGGAGGAAGAGTGCCGAACCGATCCTTGAAGCCACATCGTTTCAATACCATCTCTCTTTCAGTCTCCATATCGACTCCCTCTAAACATAAAACACGTCTCTCCCGCAATCAATCTGCTTTGGTATCTATTTTTACGGGCAAGGCGTGAATGCACACGCACACACACGCAAACGCTCATGATCGTGAGGCGTGATCGATTGATGAGCGGCGTGCAAAGCGGGCCGCATTCCTCCCATCTGGGAGCGCAGACGCCGGCTGCTGCAGAGCACTTTGCGCTAAACACGGGAAATCAATACCCTGCGAGTTAATGAGACAGACCCCCCCCCTAACCTCGGCATCTGATTAGATAAACAGATTAGCGGCTAAACACAACACCGCCATTAGTCGAAAGCAGCGCAGACACGTAGCGCTCACGCCAGGCCAATTACACGGACGGGCGGCCTAACCTTCGGCGATTAAAACGATATCACGGCGCGGCCGGCGGCGTGTGTTTTTATAATTATTTATCCCCGTCGTGTCAACACACGGTCTGCTTGCGCAGAAGGAAAGAGTCAAGTGATGCAAGAGGTGGTGTATTAATACAACCGGCTTTGAGTTTCTTTTCGTTTGTAGATCTACTATTCAGGCCCACAAAAGAGGAAACACTGCGAAGGATTACGTTACCTTTCAAGCCCCCTCATGTTCAGATAAAATCTCAGCGGTGTTGTTACTTACCTAGAAAGAGAAAAGGGATGGAGGAAGGGGGGGGGGGGAGAGGAGAGACAGAAGTTATCAGGACAATCTATTGACTGCAGTGAGATGTAATTTGTGCTTGAACAAGCATCAGGGCACATTGAATTTGACTTCTGAAACCCCATTCTCGCTATGCTGCTTAGTGGACACACACACACACACACACACACACACACACACACACACACACACACACACACACACACAGACACAGACAGAGTAATGAGAAAGGCTGGGAGTGTATATCAATATACTGCAGTGGTGAGAAAACGGCTCTCCATCTCGCTCTCTCTCCATCGCAGTGCGAGCCTATTGATCGAGTCCAGGCCCCCCCCCCCGCAAATTAATAACTATTGATATCGAGCCTTCCAAACAGGGAGAATATGACCACCGTGACCACAACGACGCTCAGAATACTGGACTGAACAGAGCCACACGCACAGAGCTGAGAACTACGCGGCTGGACTACAACTCCCAGCTCGTGCTGCTCTGCGGTAGATATAGTCAGGATATCTGTGCCATCACGCTCCACCTGTCCCCATCACAGCCCTGTGCAGGTACAGGTAGCTGCAGGATCAAACGGATGGAAAATTGGACGAATTAAATATCATTACGAGTAAATATGATGATGAAACCTCAAAAGCATTAGTCCTTAAAGAATGCTAATAAATGGAGGTTATTGTTATTACCTTTGCATTGAAAATGCGGAAGGTAATGTTTTGATTGCCGTGTATTTGTATGCGTGTTATTCGCATAAGTCAAAAAGTATTAAACCAAATCGCATACAATTTGGTGGGATGATTGGTTATTATCCGGGGACCATTTGATTGGATTTTGGGATTGATCGGGTCAAAGGTCAAGGTCATGAAAAGGTCAAAATATTCTTTTTACCATAGCACAATTTTGATGTTCGTAATTCAATGCCCAATCTACCGAGTGCCCGTTCTAGTTATTGTTATTTTATCTTAATAGCCTACACCTCTGGTTATATTACATCATGTGAAACAAAGTGTTGGTATCAAAAGTCTGTTTTTTATTAACACCCACTTCGCCTCACTGTTCATCCGTCAGCCCCCCGTCTGCCTCTCCCCTCCCCCGGGTCTCTCTCGGTCAGACGGCTTGACAAGCCGTCTGGATTCATCGTCGCAGGCCGAGCGAGCGAGCTGAGTCGGTGGAGCGACAATCAGATGCAGCCAGAATGAATACCGCCCGGTTATTATTCTGAAGCCACGCAGTGAGACGGACGGAGAAGGAAAGCTCGGGGATGTGATGATAAGACGTGCTTCATTGAAGGGATAAGATACAAAAAGATCATCTTGTATCAGTCCCACAAACAACAAACAAAGAGATATCGGTAAAAAAACTCAGTATAACTAGAAGGGGCACTCGGTAGAGCGCATACCTTCGCATATCACAAGATTGGGCATTGAATTACGAACATGTTGGCATTAGTTGCATGACAATTGGATAGAAATTGACCAAACTGAAATGTTTGTATAAACATAAACAATTTAGAAAATGTAGCGTATTGAGAGCGTACGCCGGCTTATATTTTGAGTGTCTTTCTTTAAAAAAAACATATGAATTATTTCAAACTCCATGAACTCAAATTCAAATGAACACGTGATTGTAACACATTTCCATGACTTTTCCAAAACTTTTATAGAATAGAATAGAATAGAAATATACTTTATTAATCCCCAAGGGGAAATTTGTTGACACAGTAGCACCAATAAACTAAACACAATAAAATATAAATATAAGAAAGACAAAAAGTGACTGTGCATAAAGTATACAAAGTGAAATATAAAATACAAAATAAAATATATATATATATATATATATATATATATATATATATATATGTATATACACAACATATATGTAAATACAGCAATGTAAAATTAAATTAAAAAATATATATATATAGACAGTGTGCAAAATGCAAAGTGTGTGTAAATGAAATGTGTGAAGTAATGATGAAAGTTATGATTTAAGTTGTTTCCATGACTTTTCCAGGCCTGGAAGTGACCATTTTAAAATTCCATGACTTTTCCAGGTTTTCCATGGTGTTCAGACGCAAAGCCAGGAGTCCGTGTCCAGTTAGCGCCGTTAGCCGTGTCTCAGTAAATAGCGTTATGCTACACCGGAGAGGTAAGGGGGGCATTGCTGGGCCTCGTGCTGCAGTCCGCCACTCTGCTCCACAACTTAGAGCGCATCGGGCAGAGGACTCTCGTCGGTTAGCTGGCTCGAACGAGGCTCGTTTCCGCGGTGACGAGACTCTCAACTGGGGATTCGCGGCGTCGCATAGTCATCACCTCCGAAGCGTCTGGTCCTCGGGTGAATGACGACGGCCGGTGATGGGGAGCAGCTGTGGGAAAACAGGTGTGTGTGTGTGTGTGTGTTCCTCATTACGGCCACAGCAAGGTCACGACGGCTGTTGATCACCGGTCCCGAAATAGGCGAGCGAGCGTCGAGCGTTTCACATTTTCATAACTGTATCTTCACTCTTTTCATGAAGGGTTTGTGTGCAGGAGATTTGCACGTCTGTGCGGTGTGCGAGTGGACGCCTAATGAGAGGGAGAAATCAACAGGGAGAGAGGGCGTGTACGAGCGCCCTCTCCCCAGTAAACACACTCGTGTTTTATGGACAATTACACAATGGATGCACCAAAGGCAGCGTGGCGCTAGGAGCTCTCGCGCCGCGCCCCGCTTCACCACAAAGTCACAAAAGAGAGAGAACCGTGTCTTTGTTGTCTGGCGTTGCCGGATCAGAACCCCATTGATCGTGTCTTTTCCCTCTCCTCACTATGAGGCATCGGAGGAAAAGGCCATAAGATAGATAGATGGATACTTTATTAATCCCGAGGGAAATTTAGTTCAACCAGTAGCTTAACTTAACTCACAAACATACATACACAACTTACAGTAGGATCTCAGTATAACAACAATACACATAGGGGGAACATGTACACAGGGAGTAGGCTGTATACAGAATTTACAGATATTACAGATATTAGTGTGCATTGGTTGAGTGTTGATATCCACGAGGATAGTGCAGAATGCCATAAATAAACCAGTCTGTGCAATGGGCTAGTATAGCCAAAAAGAGTAAAAAAAAACAGTAAAAGAGTAAAAAAAGAGTTAAAAAAAGGAGACAGTGGGATGGAAAAATAAAAATGAGATAAAAATAGCTGAGAAGCGGAGAGGAGCGGATAGGAGACCGAGGTAGACTCATGCAGAGGGAGAGGACGACGTAGACAAAGATAACAGCAAGAAGAGGAAGGAATGAGAGGTCTGAGACGCCTCTCAGCAGCACGGGTCTAAGAGCTTAAGCTCCACGACAAACAGACACCAGACCGGAGCTCTAGCTCCTCATAACGGCTCATTCCCCACGACTCGCTCTACAATTGGGAGCGCCCCAATAGCTGCGTTCCCAGCCTGGCGGGCATTACGGACGCCTCCACCTCCTCCCGGCACGCCGCACGGGTTGTACCTACCTACACACCATGGTGAGAGGTGCACACACACACACACACACACACACACTGTATCAGGGTTCCTACACATTTTGACCAGTGGATTTCCAGGACTTTTCCATGACTTTAAACCTAATGTCCATGACCAAACTGAAATCTCAGTATAAACATGAACAATTTACAACATTTAACGTATCGAGAGCGTACGCCGGCTTATATTTTGAGCGTCTTGTTTTAAAAACACATCAATTTCCCCAAACTTTTGTGATTTAAGTTTTTTCCATGACTTTTCCAGGCCTGGAAATGACCATTTTAAAATGACATGACTTTTCCAGGTTTTCCATGAGCGTACGAACCCTGTTCAAACCAAATGTCCATGACCAAACTGAAATCTCGGTATAAACATGAACAATTTAGAACATTTTGTGTATTGTACGCCGGCTTATATTTTGAGCGTCGTTTTAAAAAACACCAATTATTTTAAACTCTGCGTAAATGAACACGTGATTATAACACATTTCCAGGACTTTTCCAAAACCTTTTTGATTTAAGTTTTTTCCATGACTTTTCCAGGCCTGGAAATGACCATTATAAAATACCATGACCTTTCCAGGTTTTCCACGCCCGTACGAACCCTGTGTATGCTTACAAACGAACCCCGGCGCTGCAGGACATCTGCACATGGAGACAAAACATCTCTGCACACTATCATACACACAACTATAATCATCTGTCAACCTGTATATGCAGTTCAGCACACCCAGAACTGGCTTCAGGCCATCATAGGACAACAGAACGGTATGCACACACACGCAGAACGCCATTGTGTGTGTGACTGCGTCAACACCCGGGTTTACAGTTAAAGTGGAGCTATCTTCTCTAATAACACTATTGACTGTCTAATGATACTAATGACTAATGATGATGGGGAATGCATAGTTAGTATGCATTGACGTCAATGGTTCACATCACACTGCGGCCAGCCCACCTGCAGGTGGCGGCTATGAATGGGACCAGCTGCGATACAGAGAGGAATATACAATACAATTGAATATTTCTTTAGAGCAACGGCCATCAGAATAAGCGAGAGATGGACCGGGCGGTCCTTTCATTGAATTAGTGATTTTTTTTACATTCACACCAGGATGAAATGTTCCACTAAAGAAAAACATGTATGTATAGAAAGAGGGTATGCAAAGATATATCTATATAAAAAGATGTTTTAATGTCTTCATTATATAATAATAATAACAATAATAATAATAATAACTAGAATGGGCACTCGGTAGAGAGCATACCTTCGCATATCACAAGATTGAGCATTGAATTATGAACATTTTGGCGTCATTTGCATGTCAATTGGATAAAAATTGACCGTGCTGTGGTAAAAAGAAGATGTTGACCTTTTCATGACCTTGACCTTTGACCCGATCGATCCCAAAATCTAATCAAACGCTCCCCGCATAATAACTAATCATCCCACCATGTCATGTGATTCGGTTCAATACTTTTTGAGTTATGCAAGTAACACGCATACAAATAAATAAATAAATACACAGCGTTCAAAACACAACCTTCCGCATTTTCAATGCGAAGGTAATAATCATTTATTTTATACAGTATAGCGCTTCTCAAGACACCCGAAGTGGCTCCACTAATCCATCACGCTGATCACCCACAACATGTGTTTGGGTGCAACACGGTTTAGAGTGGAAACTGCTGTGTCTAATTGCCCAATTCCGTTCACTCCCTGAAGCGCCTGAAGCTGCGCGCCGACCCCACGGATCTCATTCCAGAGCGTGTTCCTCAGCCACACATCAGCAATGACGCAGGAGCTTCAAGCTTCCTTTGGGAAGACGCACACAAATAACGCGGGAGGGTTCCAGCTCGGAGTCGAGAGAGATACAACGATGTTCCTTTATTCCTCCTTTGCGAGACTTCCTCTAGCGTTGCATGCTTTCCCCTCCGAACTGTAAGCAACACGAGATGAATATCTTTGGGAGAGCGGCCGGCGTGTCTCAGCCCGATGGCATCCACAGTCCGCCTCGGACATTTGGGAAGGCGTCCGTTATTGTGGACGACCCAGCTTAAGGTGCGTTCACACCAAAAGCAAAACTATTTTTCGCCCAAAACGCGCGAGTTTACTCGCTGGACTCCGTTCGCCGTGTTCTCGCCATGAGCGTCGAGACGCTCCGCGAGGGGCGGGGCTTGTCTCCGTGTCTCGTCTCCGTAGAGACCGTTATCATCTCCTTCATCCACCAGAATAACTCACCACTAGTTCTGCTTCATACTTGTCGAGTTCTCCCACACGCTAACGCCCTCGTGTGTGGGTTGATGACATCACCCGTAGGCTCACTCAGCTCGGTCACTTTAATAATAATAATAATAATAATAATAATAATAATACATTTGATTTATATATCGCTCTTCCAGGTGCTCAAAGACGCTTTACAACACATAATTAAAAGAAAAAAAGAAAAACCTAAAAGCCCTGCATTATAAATTACGATAAAACAAACGATAAAGTTACCGTTACGCCTGAAAGACTTCCGCCGAGAGAACTCAAGAGCCGATTGGCCCGAGTTGCCAGATGACCGCCTCAAAGTTGAAATATTTCAACTTGGGCCAAAAATTGCGCCGCTGAAAACGCGTCGCTCACATCGCGTCGCCCCAAACGCCCCAAACGGTGCCTGTCAGTAAACAGGAGCGCTCGGTCCTACCATGTACCGGAATTACCTGTCTGGCCTCGTGAGTCGTTATACCGTCGTTTGTTTTATAACGTCTAAATGTCACAAATACATTTTTTTTTCTCCCAGGGGACAATATCACGATGATTATGAAATTAGTCTCACAGCTTGTTACGACATTCTTCCTCCCCATGAATAATGGAGGCTTCCTCTCCTCATGAGGCATCAGCCTGTGAATGTCAGCGTTATATATAAGGTCGCTAAAAATCAAAAATGCATGTTTACGTCATCTGGACTTTAAAAGTTAAAATAAGCTCTATGTCAAATGTCGTGGGCTTCATTTCATACATTGTTATTGCAGTTTACTGATTTGGACGAACGCAGGTTTGAATTACACAACTGAGAATAATTCCCGAGTATCATCGTGATGATAAAAATAAGAACATTATAGAAGTTCTGCACCTCTTAAACCGACAGTACTCGCCCAAAGAAGGGAGGCTTTTTGCTGCATCATACCCAAACACGCTGGTCAGCAAATTAACAAAATGGTCTACGCAGTTCAATCTGCTGACGCACGCCAAAATCCACCTTCTGATCTATGAATCCTCCATCGCTCGCTGCCTCAGCACAAATGAGAGATAAATGGACAAGCGTATCTTGCTTATTTATCGGTTTACGACAAAGAAGTTTATACCACTTGCATAATGTCGGTATTTCTGAAGGTGTGTTTATGGTGAGACGTCTCTCTTCATGGACCTGTACTTGTATATAGCACCACTCATACCACCGGTTGCATCATACAGTAGCGGATAGAAAGACAGGGCATGCTTTGCATAAACTGTCACAAAGCAATCGAGGAAAACATTAACGTAATTGCTGCAACATTCTCCAAGAGAAGTAAAAATAAAACAGACTATTAATACTCTGTCATATTCATTGAAGGTTTTTTAACTCTAATGATTCCTTCTGGTCACATGACGTCTAGTGTTCTGTCCATCCTGGAGAGGGATCCTCCTCTGTTCTCTCCTGAAGGTTTCTTCCCTTTTTTTCCCCTGAAAGGTTGTTTTGGAGTTGTTCCTGATCCGATGTGAGGTCAAAGGTCAGAGGTCAGGGATGTCTATGCGTACAGATTGTAAAGCCCTCCGAGACAAATTTGTAATTTTGGAAATTGGGCTATACAAATAAACCGAATTGAATATAATCCCACCAGCGTGTTCTCGGGGTCTTCTCCCAGCGCAATGTGCCTCAAATAACTCTGCGGGAAAGTGACCAGGATGCATCCTTGAAATGCCAGAACGGCTCCTTTCCCAGCGAAGGCGCAGCAGCTCTGGTCCCGTCTCCTCTCCGATGACCGGGCTGCTTGAAGCGATCTCCGTCCAGCCGAAGCCCGACTCCCGTTCCCGCTGCTTGAACCCCGCTCACTTCTGTCACGGCCCGAAGCTCGCGTCCATATTGGAGGGTTGGAACTTGCTGCATATCAACAGTCCGGTGACGCGCCCACATTACCGCTGACACGGTTCCCGTGAGAACACAAACCAAAATACTTCCACTCCTTCGCGATGGGAAGCAACCTGAACAAATCCATCCATTGTTCTCCGGCAGACCATGAAGGTCTCATCAGGTGAATACGTTCATCCTAACTGCCGCATTCATAACGAGTATGACATCATATGTGGGGTTCCACCTATACAACCTTTTTAAATTCAAGAGTTGTGTTACAAAAACGTGCGATACGCATCATGAATAATGTCGGCTTTGTTTTTACAGATCACGTGTTGGGATATTTAATGATTTGGTTTATTATTAAATAATGCAGACAATGTACAGAGCTGAAGTGAAGTCACTGCCAAACTGTGTACAAAGTTTATTTTCAATACATGAGTGTAAATATGATTTGAGATGTTTGTAAGTTTAAAAAAGGGATTAAAAGAAGATGTATTTCTGTTGTAGGAGTCCAATTATGGAATAATGTTGAAATGGATGTAAGACTGCTGAACTCCTTTTTGGCTTTCAAGGGAATTATTTATAAAACTTATCTTGAGAGTTATAAATGTGTTTAAAAAAGTATTTACATGGAAGATGTATGTGGTAGTATATATAAATATTTATATATTTTTCTTTATTTGATATACATTTTCTGATTTATTATGATTTTAATTTAGTATAGGAATTTTAAGCATTTTTTGCTTCTCCCTATTTTGATTTACAACCCCATCGGATGATGTTTTCTTATTGTTCCGTAGTCAAAGATCAGGTGGATCTTCATCTTGAAGACGAACATCAGATGTTTCAGTGTTGAAAAGAGCTTCTTGGGTTGGCGCTCATCCAAAAACGCAGATTACCATCCCCCCCCGGTTGCGGAGTGTGAGGAAACAGATCCCTCTTTCATTTGTTTCCTCCACCTCGTCCTCCTCCTCCTCCTCTCTTTTGAGATAAGCTTTCCGTCGAATACCAATTTTAAAAGATTAAGCAAGTTATGGCTCTCGAATCTATTTTACCCCCCACTGTAACATGAAGACAAGTGCGTATGCGTTCACACCAACACACACACACACACACACACACACACACATCAAGAACCCTGGATAAGATGCTGTCGGGAAGACTAGCAATCAAACATCATGCCAGGAACACGGACGGCCCGCGGAGATATGCGATGTCATCTCTCCCCAGGCGATAAGAAAGCAGAGAGGGGTTTGCACTCAAAGCTCCGACATGCTTGGACACGTCAGTGACGTCACACTCCTGTACTGCTGCAGGTCACTCAGAGGTCACGCCCAGCTCAGCTGCACTAAAAACAAACGTGGATGTTTTTTAGGAGTCGACCGGGAGCGCCTCGGTAGCCTATACCATACGGCAACTTCCCGGATTTAATTTCAGTCGTCCCGCTTTCTCTCAACCACATTTCACACACACTTTCTTCTACGATGTGGCAAAAATAATAGCAAAATATGACTTTCATGGAATTCAATGAGCCCGAAAGCTTCCTTAACTCTCCTGTTACCTTCAAATTTACATTTGAGGTTTTCCCAGTTTTTCCCAATAAATTAGGAAAAATCATGAAATATGAAGCAACAAAAATGATGTTGATTATTTATTTAGAGACGTTAAACATTGAATGGGTTCAGATTGACCCCAAAGGTAACAGGAGGGTTAAATGACCAGCTCTGTTCACTGAAAGACTCTCTGTATCCTGATATGTATAGATGAGTGTGTGTGTATTAGAGACCTCTGTAATTCCATGAACCATAAACCCTGTGTGAACCCCCACAAACACACACACACACACACACACACACACACACACACACACACACACACACACAGGAAATCAGAAGCATACAGTCGACCATCAGTGGATGTAGAAGTAGTTAACGGCTGCTGGAGGTGGAGCAACACTTGCGCCGGGTCATTCAGAGTTCAGTGTGAATCACTCTCACCTTCTCCCTCAACCTGTGGCAGTGTTCAGCTACTAGAAGGTCTATATTTAGAATGAAAGGGATTTTCACTGTTCATTATTAAAACAGTAGCATGAGATTAGTTTGTGGCGATGGCGATAGAAATGCTTATTAGAAGAACATCTGTGTGGTAGATAGCAAATGGTGATAAAAAAAGAAAAGTAAATCAAATAAATATAGATGTTGGCTCAGGACCGAGATGCTTGGAGAACTCTCGTTTGCGGCCTAAGCCCCAGAAGGGGTAGTAGGCGATGAATGAATGAATGAAATCAAATAAATAGAGAATATAAAACACAATGAGAGATAAGCCATTACCGGGAAACCAAAAATCATCATCTGTCTGTTTCAAATTAACTCCAGAAACTGAGCTAAAAACAACAACCCTGAGAAGCAGAATACAGCTGGAGCAGCCATTGTGGGAAATAAATGTGAAATCTTACAGAGAACAGATTTTAAAGTGAACCTTGTAGAGGCGGGTCAAAGTCCCCAGCAGCTGTAGGATATTGTTCAAAACCACTTGATTGGAACAGCAAACATTGCTGCTGGAATTGGATCTGGAGACGGGACGGAACCACCCCTGGACGGCGAGTCGGAGCTCTGCGATGCACAGCAGATCTTTCCTTATCCGCATTGATTAGGCTCCACCAAGATGAGCATCTGGAGGGGGGTCGTCTGTGTTTCCTTGGGCGTTTGCAGCCTTCACAGAGGGAACACAAAAGGTGCGTTCCCACCAAAAAGCGAAGCGATTTTTTTTTCGCGCGTTCGAATCCCATGAAAAGTCATGAAAGTAATGAAAACGCGACGTGGGCGACGTGTTTTCAGCGGCGCAATTTTCGCCCCGAGTTGAAATATTTCATCTTTGAGGCGGTCATCTGGCAACTCGGGCCAATCGGCTCTTGAGTTCTCTCTCGTAGCGCTGGAGGCGGAAGTCTTTCAGACGTAACGGTGACTTATTATTATTAAAGTGACCGAGCTGAGTGAGCCTACGGGTGATGTCATCAACCCAAACACGAGGGCGTTAGCGTGTGGGAGAACTCGACAAGTATGAAGCAGAACTAGTGGTGAGTTATCCTGGTGGATGAAGGAGATGATACCGGTCTCTACGGAGACGAGACACGGAGATAAGCCCCGCCCCTCGCGTTTGGGCGTTTTGGGCGACGTCACTGCCATCAATAGTCTAGGAGAGGCATGCGATGCTGTTTCAATACAAGGAATGCACTCGGAAAGGGGATGACATCATCACCAAGGCTTTTGATGATCCCGCCAGACGTGGATGTTTCAAACTGTTTTCCATCCCTCTGACGTAGCACCGACAGCCTGGACTACTGGACCAGACTAACCTGCAGTAGACGGTTAAAGCTATAACGTCTTTCCAGGATGTGTTTTGTCCTTTTTCGGGCTCAGAGCTGAAGATGAAGACGGTGCTGATACCCAAAGCGTCAGATTTGTATTTGCATTATCGCAGAGCAACAACTCGCCGCGCTGGATGCCGTAATTACACCGGCCATTTCCACAGATGTGTAATTCTCTTGTCATTCACCCGGTAATACATTACAGGGAACGCTTTGAAAAATCCCATGGAACTAAATAAAAGCAAGCCTGTATTTCATAGTTTCAGTCGGCCTCTTTCAGTCGCTCTTGTGTCTGACACAGTATATTTGGTTATATACACCAGCACATCTCTGGTGTGTGTGTGTGTGTGTGGGGGGGAGTGTGATGTAACTGGTTTCCTGTATGTTTCCTGTTTACACACCGTGTGGGCATCGCTGCAGGGCGGTTGCCAAGCTGCCGGGCCTTCGGGATTGAAGAGCAGACATCGTTTCGTCGGCTGAGAAAACTCACCGGCTCCAAAGAGATGCCCGAAAAAAAAGAACAATTTGAGTCGACCTTCTTCATCGGAAAAAAGGACAGCGCTGCGTGAACGCCGTCATTGTCCGCGTCCGCCAACGCACAGCTGAGGAAACACAGTGGGCCGAGAGCAAAGAAACCGATGCTGGTGGACGCTTCAGAGGGGAAAGCTAGAATAGCAGTTCAAAATATGTCTCTAAAGTTGAGGGGAAACATTCCTGATTGTTGGTTTTGCAAAGATCATGGAATTACACACGCACACACACACACACACACACACACACACCTCCTGAACCCAGAGCCCATGTGTTCACGCTCTACTGTGGCTTGCCAGTCGCTCTGGCCAAGAACATTTACTCAAAGCCATGAGAGGTGGTCTGATCCATTTTAAGTTCCTGCACTAATCCTTCCACTCCAGATCCTCATCAAGAGACTCTGAAAGCATCCAAAAAGAGCTTGTTAATGCAGCCAGACACACACACACACACACACACACACACACACAGCTATTCTATAAATAGAAATCTTGCGACAGCCATTGGAAATGATCAATGCAGAATGAATGAGTTAGTGCGAGTGTTATTGAAACATGTGTCGAGTGGTGTGGACGTGGGATAGAACTGCTGTGGCTAGCAGAGAGCACCCTACATAACTGGCGTGGTTCAAGACAACAACAATAGACTCTGCCAGTCATCATGTTCCCGGTGCCGCTGGGACCAACAACCACCCCGTCCATGTTTGTTTTTGTTTTTACAAACATGACACCACCCCTCTTATTTATTAGTTAATTCATCATAATTCATTTAATTTTAATTTTATTTTGTCCTTTGCCTGGAAACCAATCCAATTCCATGTACATGCATACGCTCATACATATACATCTGCCATCATCTATATATATATATATATATATATATATATATGTGTGTGTATATACTGTATGTGTATATGTGTGTATATATATGTGTATGTATATATATTTCAAATCACACATGCTCGCACACACACACACACATGCATACACGTGTACACATGCATCTGTCACTCTTTCCTCTTCTCCTTCTAATTATTACTATTTTTTCTTCTTCTATTGTTTCTTTTTTTTTCTTTTTTCACAATACTCTGACTTTATGATGTTATGTCCATTGTTTTGTCGTCCGCATTGTTTCATTGTCCTCTGGGTGTTATGTCTATGTATTGTCTTTTGTCTTATAATTAAAGAAAACAAAATAAAACAACAACAACAAAAAAAACACGACCCCGTCCATCCCAACTCTCCTTCTCCAGTCGACTCTCCCTCCAAACCATCTGCTCACTCACGGACGAAACTGACGAGCATCTGACCTAAACAGCCATGTGGCCACGTATGGTAAGGGTGTTGTGATTGGTTCAGATAGTCACACTCTGCTATGTTACGCTAACCATTCACCCAACAGGTGATGTAATTAGTTTCAATTCAATCACCATCCATCCATTTTCATCCACTCGACCCGGCAGGCGGACCCAGACTTCCCGCTTGCACTCTCTAGCTCCTTCTGGGGGATCCCGAGGCGTTCCCAGGCCAGCCGGGAGATGTAACCCCTCCAGCGGGTCCTGGGTCTTCCCCTGGGTCTCCTCTAAAGTTCAGGAGCTTTCCGCCTGATATTAACGTGTTAAAGTTTGATATAGTAAAGTATACTTTAGTACGAGGTATAAAGTACAATACATGGTGCTATGAAGCAATAACAACAGTGGTATTACTATAAAATAGTGAAATATTTTTTGTTTTTCCTCTGTATATTTAGTATTAGTATTTAGTTTTTATTATTTAGTTTTTAGTATTCAGTTTTTAGTATTTATTTTTGTGTTTTATATTTATTTTCACTGATGCTCTGATTTTTGAAATGTCCCCACTGTGGGACGAATAAAGGTAAATATCATATCATATCATATATCATAAGTGCAGCATAATTACAACATATCTCTTGGTTTAGTGTAGTACAGTTTTTTGTTGATTTGCAGCCCGGCTACCTTCCCGACTCCACCTTCTAGCCGGACTGCGTGTGCGCTCCGACACACACGGCTGAGCCCATGTGAGCGTCCCCTCCCGTCTCCATCCTTCTCCTCCTCCTCCTCCTCCTCCTCCTCCGCCTCCGCCTCCCCAGAACCACGGGCAACTCGCTGCAGACCAATTACCTCGTTCTCAGAGCCCGCTGGTAAATGTTCGTCTTTTACTGCACACAGAGGCACCGGGTCGATGCAATCAGCGGAGACGGCCCCAGTGGCCGGACAGACGGACGGACGGACAGACAGCAGGAGAATAGTAATCAGCATCGGCACCGAGACAAACAAGATCCCAAAACAAACACACACACACACACACACACACACACACTTGCACTTGCAGACGTATTTGCACAGACTATATTTGCACACACGTACGCACACAAATGAGAGCACATAAAAGGAGGAAAACGCACCCTCATAAAGAACAGGATATTGAAAGCAGCTGTGAAAAATGATCAAGGGATGACATCAATAACAGGACGGCTCACACAACACAGGAGGCAGCTGCATCTTAATTGGACGTGCAACTCATTAGAACGGCTGGCGGCGGACGCCGTTCGCCCGCACCGCGGCGGCGCACTGAAAGAGAGAGAGAGCGTCCAGCGCTCTGCAACATCACTCTGCAACATATTCTCTTAATGTTCTGCGACAGAAACGAAGGAGGCAGGTCACAGGACTACAACCCCCCCCCCCCCACACACACACACACACACACACACACAGAGCCACACCTGACTGCTAGGGGCCACAGGAGTCTGCCCTTTGTGCTTCTCCCGCCTCTTCCTGTCCTCTATCATCTTTCCAGTTGCTGCATGGATGTCATTTCATATCTGGCTGAAGCCCCGTAAAAAACTAGAGTGAAGGGAAGTGAATTAAAAAGGATGAAACGGGCCCGGGGGATGTTGTGAGACGACCCGACATCGGAGGAGCCGGACGCCGGACAATGCTCCCGTAATGCGGCTTCTCAATATCCCACCGAGCCTTAAAAAAACAGGATGCGGAACAGGACAGGTGTCGGGTAGCCGGAGCAGGATATAGAGAGAAATAGAGAACGATGTGTAGAGAACCAGTCGGTGGGTTCTCTACGGCTCTGCAGACATATTTGAAACAGATGGCATCAAACCTGAAAATCTAATTATCATACTTACTTTTTGACTATAATTTCAAAATGAGAACATTCCAATGTGCTTTTTCATTAATTCTCCAAAGTGTTTTAGTGAAACTACTGTTGAATATGGAAGTAATACAAAGTAATGTCAGACGATTATAAACACATAACTCTCCACAGTATACACTTAATTGCAACAGCTGTTTATTTTATTTTTAAATTTTTTGAAACATCCACAAATGTATAGCTTCCCAAATCAAAACGATGTTAAATCTTTCAGTTGACAAAAAAACTATAATGTTTGAATTGCCATAGACCTTGAACTGTACGGTAAGTAGTACTGTCGTATAAGTAGAGATAAATAATTGTTATGACTTCAGAGGGTTATACTTTTAATTATTCTGAGTGTGCATACTCTTATAAAGAATTACCGCGGGCTAATGAGGCTCTCACAGGGACAATTATGATGAAGCTACAGCCAAGCCTCATTCTGAGCTGTGGTTGGTGATGAGAACGGAGAGGCAAAGAAATAGAGCCGATCCCGATCAACCTCCACGGAAATGCACAAAAGAGTGTGTGCCCATCTGCAGTCATTACGAAAGAAGCTCATGGCTATTAGAAAGGTCCCCTCACAACGGCCGCCGTCTTCTGATTCTAAAGAGGCTCCGGTGCAGCTGCGTTCATCAGAGCGCTTCTCCAATCAGGGACTAGTGGTGGTGAAATCAGCAGAAAGGATACACAGCTGAAGATAATGAGGAGAGTGAGAAGGAAAGAGCCCAGGACGCGAGTTCAGGGACCCAATCGCACTGGATCTCTGGAACCCAGTACGACGTACGGGGACATGACTTTCTTCTGACGAGGTCTCACCACTGTTGGCAATGGTAAACAACTGGAAAGTACTGGAAATGAACAAAGGAGAAAATGAAGTACTCAGTACTCAGTACTATTTTTTGAGTATTAGTATGTGTATTTACTGGAACAATGTTTGCATAAAGACTTTTATAGGGGGCAGCTGTAGCTTCCCATAGATGCATGTCGAATATATATATATATATATATATATATATATTTATATATATATATATATATATTTAGATATATATATATATATATATAAATATATATAAATATATATATATATATATATATATTTATATATATATATATATATATATATATATATATATTTAGATATATATATATATATATATTAATATATATATATATATATATATATATATATATATATATATATATATATATATATATATATATATATATATATATTTATATATATATATATAAATATATATATATATATTTAGATATATATATTTAGATATTAAATATATATATTTATACGCACATTACTGTTCAAAAGTTTTAGGACACTCCCATTTCCCCAGTTTTTATTGACATGTATAGTTCAGTGAATCACCTGAAACATTGTTGGTTTGTTCGGCTGTTATATCTGCAAACGGTGGCTACTTTGAGTCGTCAAACATTTAGATTACAGTATTTATCTGCATTTGTGTATTTGTTCTATGCTTTCATTTCCGAGTGCATTGAGAAATTAAACTGTTTACATTTCAATAAAAGCTGGAGAAATGGAGGTTTATTTATTCCACACACACACGTGCAACTAAATGCAAATCATAATACATGACATGTTGGAGCAAGCACTGACAGAATGTAATTTTATTGAATCAAAAGTGTATCAGCATATCAAAAGGCCTTTGATGAAGCTGCAGCTGTGGCGTCTTCAACTCAAGATTCATTCTGGTTATCATTTAATTAAATCTGGCGGAGCAGTAGCCACTAAAACACCTTCATGTGTCCGGACCCGTTGGACACGAATGGCCCTTTGTTTTAGTTTGCCGAATGATGCGTGGATCAAAGCCCTCCGGGGAAATGATCATTAGTGTCCCAAGCGGTTTTTCAAAAGGGTTACGGACGCGTGACGGATGAAAGACGAGCAACTTCTGGCAACACGCTGGGCTCTGACGATCGTGATGTGAGGAAGAGGAGACGGACTCCGATGCACACGTGTCGAGACGTCTGCTCACAAACACGCTCCACGACAGAGGGAGAGGGGGGGGTCACTGGTCACTGCCAGCAAATACATGAGTGTCCATCTCTGTGGTCATTTAGAGAGCATTGCATTAGGGAGCGCACATCCTCCGCCTCTTACTTTACAATATTCATTGCCATTTCTAATCTAAAATAGGTACTGGTGAGGTGATGGTACTTCCAGCAGAAAATGACAGGAATGTTCTTACTGTATATGCTTTTATTTTGGCTTGATTATTGTACATTTCTTTTTTTCTTTCTTCTATTACTACAATCGCTTGATGTTGGACAACAGGGAAACGCACTTTCGATCTTCTGTATGGAGGAAGTGACAATAAAGAAGACTTTGACTTTGATATTTAATGTCCGATGGCCGAAACATTGCCAGATTAAAAACTACAGAACGTGTGTTCAAAAACAAAGCGTGGGATTTCCAGTTTCTTGCTTTCCAAATGTTGCTACGATGAAGGGTATATCGAGATATAACGGAGATCTGAGGGACCGTTGGAGGAGCGTTTCACAGGGTTCTTACACATTTTGACCGATGGATCTCCAGGACTTTAAACCAATTTTCCATGACCAAACTGAAATCTCGGTATAAACATGAACATTTTAGAAAATGTTGCGTATCGAGAGCGTACGCCGGCTTATATTCTGAGCGACTTTCTTTAAAAAACGTATTCATTATTTCAAATTTGGCGTGAATGAACATGTGATTATAACACATTTCCATGACTTTTCCCAAACTTTTATGATTTAAGTTTTTTTCCATGACTTTTCCAGGCCTGGAAATGACCCATTTTAAAATTCCATGACTCTTCCAGGTTTTCCGCGACCGTACGAACCCTGAGACTACAGAACCAGGACGTGTATTTATAATGCGACAGTGTGGCGCCGATGTATTCTTAAATTCCAAATGAACACAGTTCTGTTCTATAACTCTCGGATAAATGCGATGATTGGATAACGGCAGTGATTCTTCGGGGGCCCATTCCTTTTTCGTGAAAACACACATTGTGGGTTGTGAAATGTTCTTCCAGCGCATCAAACATAAAAAGAAACTCTTCCTCTTCCCCCGTCTCCCTCACTCAGCCTTCTTCTCTCTTTCGCAGATTCCTCCAGTCACAGTTATATAATCCTAATTTTCTTCCAACAGCAACTTTGCCACAAGCTCAGAACACAAAGTCAAAGCTGAGTCATAAACCCGGGGTGCTTTCTAATCCGTAACAGCACGAGAGTAAGAATGTGTGTATCCTTTACTATAAGTTATATTAAGCATGTCTGCAAAAATCACGTTTGCGTGATCTCATGATTTTCATTGACCCCAAATATGCCGTTGCAAATGAAAAGCCCGTCCTGTGCCGGTGTCGTGCAGCCGGCGCCGTTTGCATATTAGCGCTGCACAGACGCTCATATGTATGCAAATCAGGGGCGCCGGATTCTCCCGGGTGCGGAGCGGCGTTTGGGCTGATAAAACCTGGAGGATCCTCCTCGCTGACAGCTGCAATGCAAAGACGCCACAAAGGAAGGAGAGGTAATTACTGGCGCAAAGCCTTACCATGAAAACAAAGACTGTCAGGAAGGTGTTTATCACGGACTGAGAGGCTGGGGGTACAGAACAACCGGGCAAAATGGCGCTGGCTATAAATAGAAATGTCCTCCGAAGCAACAGACCGAGGTAGACGGGGAGTTGGACCTCGCCGGGAATACACACTGTAGAAATGTGGGAAACTGAAGGGGTTAAAATAGGGCTGAGCGACATATCGATATTGTGACATTGAGATTTAGTCTCAGTGCTCCTCATATGAGCGTGGGGTTTTTCCCCTGGTTTTAAAAGGCTGCATTACAGGATATGATGGAAGTTCCTGAACCTATCAGACTGTATCGCTCTAAAATTGCCTCGATTGCCTGCAGCTGAGGCCAATTAGCCCTCTTCCCGGCAACCGTTGCCTGAGCCACTCCCCCACCCCCCTCCACAGCTGAGCCTAACCACGCCCCAGCCACCACGATCGCCTTTACCTCACGGTGTCAATGTTTTTGCACCAATAATCAACCGTACAATATTCTCTCAATATTGATACCGAGCTATTTGGTCAAGACATCAAAGGACAAATCACCTCAAAGTCCTGGAGCGTGCCTCTGGCAGGGAGGGCTGACTCCAGCCACGTTTAATGTGGATTAACCAGAACGGCTGACAGAGCGGCACATCTTGTATTTGGGCCACTGGGGCATTTAGGATTTCAGAGCTTTGGTGAAGGGCATTTAGTTACAGAACGGCGTTACTTCTGAACACATTTGCACGGCTCCTGCAAGCTAAATATTGTTCGACCAATGAGAGGAGCATCCCTTGTCTGCCTTCACACGAAAATATCAGATTGATGATATGCATTTGTGGAAATATTTAACGATAATTTATCAAATTGTTGCTTTCTGAAATAACTTGAGCTCAATAATTGATGGTCATTATCCATAGAACCTGCATATGACAACAATGGAGAATATGTTGCATATGCATTTGTGGAAATATTTAACGATAATTTATCAAATGTGTTGCTTTCTGATGAAATAACTTCAGCTCAAACATTGATAATGAAACAAGAACCTGCAACAAATAAATTAAACCGTCAAAATGTATTCACATCTTTAATTCGTTAGTGGGTCTGGTTAAATGTGTTTATCGACCATTTCTTGGCCGTGAGTGAACAACCACCGAGCCCCGTCACCGCTCACGTCCGCAGATATTTTCAAACAATTGCGAGACCTTGACGAACAACTGCTGTCATCCATCAGAAGCCTGGAAAGCTCCAAGAGGAGAGAGAGGTCATACTCAGTCCCCTCTGCCTGGACCCCCCTCTCTCTCCCCCCTCTCTCTCCCCCCTCTCTCTCCTCTCTCTCTCACTCCCCTCTCTCTCACTCCCCTCTCTCTCTCCCCTCTCTCACTCCCTCTCTCTCTCTCCCCTCTCTCTCCTCTCTCTCTCACTCCCCTCTCCCCCCTCCCTCTCCCCTCTCTCCCCTCTCTCCTCTCTCTCCCTCCCTCCCCTCCCTCTCTCTCTCTCTCTCTCTCTCTCTCTCTCCTCCCCTCTCCTCTCTCTCCTCTCTCCCTCTCCCTCTCTCTCTCTCTCTCTCCTCCTCTCCTCCCCTCTCTCTCCCTCTCCCTCCTCTCTCTCCCTCTCACCCTCCACTCTCTCTCTCCTCTCTCCTCTCCTCACCCCCTCTCTCTCTCCTCTCTCTCACCCCCTCTCTCTCTCCCTCTCTCTCTCCCTCTCTCTCCTCTCTCTCACTCCCCCCTCTCTCTCCCCTCTCTCTCTCTCCTCTCTCTCTCTTTCCTCTCTCACCTCTCACTCCCCTCTCTCTCACTCCCCCCTCTCACTCCCCTCTCTCTCTCTCTCCCTCCCTCATTCATTCACCCGGCTGTCCCCTGTTCCATCTCCTCCTCCCCCCTCCAGCCATCGGACCACTCGGCCGCCGGTCCTCCCTTCTCTGAAACCCCCCTCTGCGGTTACATAAAGAGACGCGCTGGCGATGTTGCAATGCAGCATCCGACGCTGTTGTGCAACAGCCTTAAAATACCTCTGGGTCGGTGAGGAGGGAAGTCAAGAGCAGAGGGTTGTTCTGGTGAAAGGAATACACAAGCTGACGTTGAGCATTTGGCCCCGCGCCATCGCGAGAGAACGTTTCTCAAACCGGACGTCTTGGATCCATCAGCTCCGCTCTCGACGCGACTCTCGGCGGTAATAAACCGCGTCGGCAATAAACGTGTGAGCTCCTCGAGGGAGAGGCGGCGTGCTGGTGATGAACGCGTGTCACTTTCTCAGAATACTGAACATACAGATAAAAAAGTCACATTCATAACATATGAAGAGATTCTTAGAAACAGCCGCGTGTCTGGGTGATTCAAACAACTCGTATGAGGCTCTAGGCGTCCAGTCTGTTGCAGGGTTCTTACACATGTTGACCGATGGATTTCCGGGACTTTTCCATGACTTTAAACCAAATGTCCATGACCCAACTGAAATCTCGGTAAAACATGAACAATTTAGAACATTTTATGTATTGAGAGTGTACGCCGGCTTATATTTTGAGCGTCTTTCTTTAAAAAACATGTGAATTATTTCAAACTAGGTCGTAAATGAACACGTGATTAATAAGGATCGCTACAGGAGGACATTCCTGCCTACGGCCATGAGGCTTTATAACAAAGCACCTCCTGCAAGAAACTAGTGCAATAACATACCCACACTTTGCATTTTGCACATTTTATAATTTTTTTACACTGCTAAATATTTGCACATATGTTGTGTGTATATATACATATTTGCATATATGTTGTGTATATATACATATATATTTTATTTTGTATTTTATATTTCACTTGTATAGTCACTTGTATATTTTCACTTGTATAGTCACTTTTTCTTTCTTTCTTATATGTATATTTTATTATTGTGTGTTTAGTTTATTGGTGCTACTGTGTCCACAAATGTCCCCTTGGGGATTAATAAAGTATAATTCTATTATATTCTATTCTATTATAACACATTTCCAAAACCTTTATGATTTTTCTTTTCCATGACTTTTCCAGGCCTGGAATGATCATTTTAAAATGCCATGACTTTTCCAGGTTTTCCATGAGCGTACGAACCCTGTGTCGAAACACATTTATTCCACACAGAAAGCCACGGATTCCTCTGCTGCTGCTTAGGTTTCAATAACACTGGGAATAGTTGAATAAAAACTACCACACGCTACTTAAAATGCGCTCGGCTTTCAAAATTCCAACCGGAGCATCGTCACGTGATGACGTCATCACACACTGGGACTGCTAGGAGTTCAAGTTCAGCAGAGAAATCAGACCAAAAAAACCTTTTTGCTCTCAACACACAGGAAATACTCCCATGCAATTAAATGCCCCCAAAAATGTTTAATAAACAAATACAGCCAATCAAATGCATTCAGCGTAGAGAAGCCCATCAGCATTCGGTTATGCCTTCTCTAAATGATCCTCAAAGCGATTATAAAACTATTTGCGTTGCGACGAGGACGGCGGCGCGGTGCTTCAGGTAAACGTGTCCGTGGAGAGGGATCGTCTCGTTAATGAAGTGCGGCGGCGGCCGTGTGATTCCCCGCAGCTGTAGAACTATGAGGAGGTGATTGGAGTAAATCGCACTGCGGTCGTCGACCTCCTTCCTGCTTGCGTATCTCTCCACGCAGAAACACCTCCCACACTCATCTCGGTCTGACATACCGTCTGCCGCGTGTTATGAGGTTGTTGTTGCTGTTCTTTAAAAAAAAAAATATATATATATATATACAGTGTGTCCCCTAGGTTTACAGCTTCAGGGGGGCGGGGCTAGTGGCGCTGCTCGCCCTAAGCTTAACTCCTTCACGATGCCCCCCCTGAGATAGGAAAGGGACGTAGAGACAGAAATGACATGCTGTCGTGTGGAGACGACCAATAACAGACGTTTAGTTTAATAAAAGAACAACGACGTCTTTAAGAAAGGGACCTGACATTACTGCTGCTGTCATCTGGAGGATAGAGAAAGTTACAGGGGGGCCAAGGAGATTTCAGGGGGGCGAGCGCCACCCTGATAGAATGGTAGGGGAAACAGAGGCAAAGGCATTCTTTCTTTGTGTTTCCTGTGTATGTTCTCTGCACACGCTCAGGTGAAGGCCGAACTCCATCCAAAACCAAGTGAGTGGAAACCAGAGACGGGTTGTGTTGTGTTCGATAAGGTCAATCAGAGATTTGGGGAACAAAAGTTAGACTGACATTCAAAGGGCTGGCATCATTCAGATGGATTATCAAGAAGTCCCAGGGACACATTTAAACTGGAGGCTGTTGGACATTTACCTAGAACTATATTATTCTTATACGTTTACATTCTATGTATAATTTCTGTATTGTCTTAAACTGTAAACTGCATTTTATTATGTTTTATATATATATATATATATATTTTTTTTTTTTTTTGAAATACATGGCATCCACTGCATGTCTCTCCACGTCCTCCTCCTCCTCCTCCTCCTCCTCCTCCTCCTCCTCCACTTTTCTTGGGAGATTTTGTTCCTTTTATCCTTATCAGCAGTTGAGCGAGGGTATTGTAATCTCTACAGATTGTAAACCCCATGACAGGCAAAACAAATGCATCGGGCTAGTTCTGTCAGACGGGTGGAGGGTTCCAGCTGGAGAATACGACCTCTTCTTACCCAGAAGGCAGCGCAGGTTCTGGTCCAGGCTCTGGTCATTTCGCGCCTCGACTACTGCAACTCCCTTCTGGCTGGTCTACCTGCTAAGGCCATCCGGCCTCTGCAGCTCATCCAGAATGCAGCAGCTCGACTGGTCTTCAGCCTCCCGAAATTCCCCCACACCACTCCGCTCCTCCGCTCTCTTCACTGGCTACCGGTGGCGGCCCGCATCCGCCTCAAAACATTGGTTCTGGCGCACGTGCTCTGAACGGATCGGGCCCCGTCTACATCCGGGATGTGGTCACACCGTACACCCCGGCACGTTCGCTCCACTCGGCAACAGCCAACCGACTTGTGTCTCCGTCACCTCGAGCTAATCACTCTACATCCAGACTGTTTGCTGTCCTGGCTCCTCGGTGGTGGAACGAGCTCCCCACTGACATCAGGACAGCAGACAGTCTCTACACCGACTATATCTGGATTAATCACAGACTTGCACTTTGGTAGCACTTGAATGGCTCTTATTGTGGTACTTTTGTAGTTTGACTATGATGAGGAAATGTTACTTTCTGTATTCTTGTTGTTCTTAGTTTGTACTCTAGGTTGAAATGCACTTATTGTAAGTCGCTTTGGATAAAAGCGTCTGCTAAATGACATGTGATGTAATGTAATATTCGGCGTATACAACAAGAGTCTGCAGGAATGTATGAATGTATGTATGAAGGTTTGGGGAAAGCAACTCAGGCAAACTGGAGGCTACTGCATATCAAGGGGGGGACGTCTGAACGGCTGACACACAAAAAATGTGTTTCCCCCTCCCTTAGAGGACCAACAGGTTCCTCACGTGTGCAGACTGAGAGTCCATCTTGACAGAATAAGCGGGGCAGTATTTCATCTCCATATGTAGGCCAACGTTGGCTCTTTGTTCCTCGTCGATAACGGATGCATCGTCATGCCACTTGCTCTTTCCACTCCCGTCGTTTTTTTTATCGGTTGCAGATAATTAACAAGTGGGTCTTTCTCTCTCTCCTTCCCCTCCTCCCCCTCCTCCTCCACCCCCGTTCCACGCTCCCGACATGGCCGAGCATCATAACAGAACAGGGAAAATCCACTTCGGGAAAGGAAGCGTTCAGGCATCTTAAAATAGCTTTTCTGTTTCAAGCGGGACGTGGGAGAAGAATGGATGCCACCGGTGTGTGAAATTACATAAACTGAATTACCAACCGCGCACAAACCCTCACATTTGCACACACTCACTCTGGGAATAATTTAGAACACACATAATTAATTCCTCAAATTTAAATTATACAGCACACAGAAAGCAGAGAGCCTCTAAAATAGCAAAAAGCTAAAAGGTGCCGCGAGATCCCGCGTATCTCCCCGAGTTATCGGCGTCATCCGTTACAAGAAGCAAAGGGACAGAAGGAAGGAAGGAGAGATGATGAAATATGTATGTGTTTATATGCAGAGGAGTGGAAGAAAGATGGATGAAAGAAAAAAGGAAAATGGGGATTCAAAATGGGATAGTGAGACAAACGAGTGATTAATACAAGCGGGAACAGGAAGCAACTACCTGCCATCGAACACTGAGATGAAACACACCTTGAGGAAGAAGCAAGGGAGGATAATAAAGGAGAGAGGTGGGAAGTCGCAAAGTGAAGTATTTCTGACATGTGAGAATATGTGATTTTTTTTTTTATTACACCATGATCCAGATACCAGGGGGGTCGAGTCCAACGGAGTCAAGAAAGTGGAAAAGAAGACAGAGAGAGGAGGAGAAAAGAGGGGCAGGGGGGATATGTGGAGGGGAAAGAAGGAGATGCGAGTCGTATAAAAAATGGAGAAGGAGATGATAACGGTGGGCGGTGGCGGCGGAGGGAGGGAGGGAGGGAGGGAGGACAAAATGTGAATTGGTTAAAGGCGAGAGAAATGAGAGGGGGGAGGAGGCAAGAGGTAGAGGGGGGGCGGGGGGGTGAATGAGAGGAGAAGAAGAGATGAGGCGTGGGCAACAGGGGCTGATAGACAGCCAGGAATAGAAGACTCATTTATAGTCAGGAACTTCTGGTCGGTTTGGAGAGAAGAACGAAAACAACAGGAGAGGAAACATATCGATGGACCGCGTCCTAGAGAACACGGCAGGCAGCGTGAGGGGACACCTCCTTACATGTTGCACTGATGTATCACACACAGGAGCATGGAGAGAGACCGCACAGGAGGAAAAGGGAAGGGGGGGGGGGGGGGGTGAATGGGTAACAGACAGACGCACACGCACACATATGAGGGTGGGTGTGAGGGATAGAAACGGAGATTAAGCTGGACCGAGGAGGAAGGCAGAGGAGAAGCTCGTTATCTGAGGGGAGAAGGGGATCTCCGAGGAGATGTGACACGAATGCCCTGCAGGAGAGATTTGCTCGTGCACGGACGAGCCGATCGAGTTAACAAAGTTAAACGACTCGACCGGCTCCGCACACGGACCGCCTCCGTCGCCCGCGGCGATCGACGCGCGCGCAAACCTTGAAAGTTTGCCGGCGATCGCTCCTCGAGCCGCGTACCCGCCGCGCGAGTCTCACCATGTGTGCGCGACGGTGAAGCGCCTCTGCTTGTGGATGTTGTTGTTGAGCAGCATGCGGCGGAGCAGCCGCGGGGAGTTGCGGGGGGAGAGGCGGGGGGAGATGGAGGAGGGCGAGCGCCGCTGTCCTCGCGGCCTCTCCGGCTGCAGCAGGTTCTCCCGCAGGATCTTCACCAGGTCTTCGTTCAGGCCCGAGTGTTTGGGCATGGGGGGCACCGCCAGCGTGTCCTGGTGGTTCACCCCCATGCCAGCCTGCTGGGCCATTCCTGCCCCGGCTTCAGCACCGCCTGCACCACCAGCACCACCAACACCAGCAGCGGCCAAATGAATGAACAGAAAAGGCAGCCGAGATGTGTCAGAGATGAAGAGATACACATGCGAGTATGCGCTTCTTCTCTGTCAAGAGTCCAACAATTCTCTCAAAATGTAAACATCTGCAAGAAGAAAAGCGAGAAGAAAAAGAGGCACATCCAAAAAAAGCCCCGTGAGTGATGGAGCGACAAGCTGCTGGTAAATCCTCACACCAGCAGCTCTCCTTGTACAAAAGCAGGGGGAATAAAAGAGACAAAGAGTCCCTGTTCTCTCCCCCCCCCCCCTTCTCCGTCCTTCAAGGAGACAGCAGAGGAGCAGAAGAGGGCTGCTGCTGCTGCCTGCGTCTGCCCTGCAACACGGTGGACGTCTGCTGTGAAAGTGCAGCGGGAGAAGATGAGGGGAGGATGGAAGACGGAGAGAGGGAGGGCGGGATGCTGAAAAAAAAGATGGGAAAAAAAGGAAAAAGATGGGAATTCCGTCTCTTCTCGCCTCGTCTCCTTGAGGCCTGAAGGCAAATCAACACAGTCCGGGGAAATCGAGCCCGGCAAGAGTTTAGCTCAACTGATTCAGTCCATTCCAGCCAACAGGGAACCGGTATTGGTTCGCCCGTACAGAATGAAGCCAGCCCAGTGTGACTCAACCCGGTGAGGCTCGGTGGAGTTCTGTTCCATCCAGTCGAAGCGATCCGTCGTCCCTCCGTCTCCCGACACAGAGACACTGACTGCTGACTGCAGCCGGTTTATAAGCTACTGATCCTTTTGAGCTGAGCAGAGCGAGCGCGAGCATGTGTGTGTGTGTGTGTGTGTGTGTGTACACAATAGAGGGGGGGGGGGGGGGGGAGCAGGAAGGTATGAGGAGAAATGTGGCAAGCTCCAGTAACACTGTGCAAAAATGTCAGAGGCGGCGCATGCACGCGTGGATGCGCCGCCTAGCCGAGGACACGCATCCGTGAGGGGGGTGCGTTCGTCGATGCGGCACTTAGAGCCCCCTTTAGTTATCGAGTCACACTCCATCCACACTCGGCTCAAGAGGACATCCCTAGGATCAGCACAGTGGGTATACTGGTATGTAATTTGCAGGCTGCTAATTCTTAGACAAATGCAAGAAAAAATGGGAAAGATTCATGCAGTCAGCGTCATCTTTCTCCCCAGCTTCTGCCCCTCCCTAAATGTATATATATATATATATATATATATATATATATATATATATATATATATACATATATGTTTCATTTTGTATTTAATATTTTACTTGTATACATCTATATCTTTCATCCCTGTTTTTTATATTTTATATTTTATTCTCATGTGTTTACTTTATTGGTGCTGTTACTGTGATGACATATTTCCCCTTGGGGATTAATAAAGTATCTATCTATCTATCTTTCTCCTTTATCATGTTTTAAATGAGGGTAGACGTGCGAGTAGATGTGCTAACCCCGAGCATTTCCTCTTTTCCACTGAGCAACCGGCAGTTTATCTGGAATACATATTTAAAGCATTTCTCATCAAGACTATTAGTTCAATCATGCATTAAACAAAGTTACTTTTAAATGATCTTCGTCTGTTGCATTTACTCAAACTAGTGTGATGCACTTATGAAGCTTTAGCTTATTATAGAGAAAGCTCCTCCCCATCAAGGCATTTCAGATATGCAGTAAAGATCCAGACGTGAACATGATCAGGGCTGCACTTCACATTCCTGAGATTAAAGGAAATCAGAGTGAGTTTTGTCGTGACCTAAATGCCATCAGCTCTGCAACGTGCCAACGGGGACACGATGTTGCCTTGTGGGTGTCTTGTCTGCGGTCGCCATGCCAACGGTTCCGCTGGGTCTCTCGTGGTAGCGCCATCCGTTTTGCAGGTGGACCGTTTTGCACAAGACTTTTCGCTCGTCACCAAGAATGTCAACCAGTCGCTGGCACCAAACGAAAAGTCAGTAATCGCGTCGTATTGTCATGGCGACCATGAAAGCGAGTTCCATATCTACGAAATATTTTAAGAGATTCTACGAGAAAATGTAGAAATACGATGGCGCCGGATGAAAAACTTGGCACTTCCCCGAGTCGTTCGGGTTCTTCCTGGAACATTGTGAGACGAGTCGTCTAAAGTTTTTCGGGACTTTTCCAAGTGGCGGATCGGTGAACTGACACTCGTTGATATGTTCACAGCTTTTTGGCAACTCCTTTGCGATAGAATTTGTCCGCTATGGAAATGAGATATAATTCAACATATTCCGAGTTAATTATTTTCCAGGACTTTTCCAGGACTTTAAATCCAATTTCCATTACAAAACTAAAAACTCGGTATAAACATGAAAAATTTTGAACATGTTGCGTATTGAGAGCGTCCGCCGGCTTATATTTTGAGCGTCTTTTAAAAAAAACGTATTTATTATTTCAAACTCGCCGTAAATGAACATGTGATTATAAAAACTTTTCCCAAACTTTTAGGATTACATTTTTTTCCATGACTTTTCCAGGCCTGGAAATGACCATTTTAAAATCCCAGGTTTTCCATGACCGTACGAACTCTGTATTTAGTAAAAAACTTAAGTAAGTAATACTTAAAAAAATAAAAATGAATACTATATACATCTTAGCCTTTCTACAGTACAAACTCGATACTCGTGCTGAATGTCATGTTGTTTCTGTTGAGGTTTTAGAATAAAACCTATGTGTCATCATTCTATGAAATGTGAGACAATAATGATATAATAGTAGATATATATATTAGGGATGCACCGATCTGATCGGCGCCGATCCATATCGGAAGAGTTTATAAAAATAAGTCAGACTTTTGTATGTTAAAAAAAGTCCTGTATATAGATTTCCCCAAGAGTTCCAGGAAATGAATAACGCAGATGTGTTCCATACATATCTGAAATCAATCCCCTACAATAGCAATCAAACAATTTTAATGTATCAATTAGGACAGTTTTCAAAGTAAAAGTCCAAATATTTAAAGAAATCAGTAATTTCTTTAATGTTTGAGGTGCTTTAGATGTGTATTTCCTCATAGTCCTAGGCAATAATGCTACACAATAAATAGAATGCTTCAATCGACTCGCCGTGATCGGTATTATGGGATCGGCAGATACTATTTCATTGATCGGTGATCGGTGATCGGCCCAAAAAACCTGATGGGTGCATCTCCAGTATATAGTCTTTTATGGTGCCGTGAGATTGCTGCTACTAACGCCAGCGCGTCACAACACGTTTTGAAATTTGTAAATGATTCTTCTTCTTTTTCTCAACGCTCTCGAGTCGTGGGAAAAGGAGAAGGAGGACGAGTGCACACAATGATTCTGCAGTTATCAATAGCGTACTCGGAATGCTGCGTCGTCACTGATTCACCTGGCGACTGGATCCAGGATGTTTTCTCGTGGGAGCGTAGCTGAACCTGCCTCGCTGGAATATAGTTCTACAATATATAAGAAATGTCAACACAGCCAATTCAACTCAATTATAATTTGGTTTATTTGTATAGCCCAATTTCACAAATTACTAATTTGTCTCGGAGTGTTTAACAATCTGTACACATAGACATCCCTGACCTTTGACCTTTGACCTCACATCGGATCAGGAAAAACTCCCAAATAACCCTTCAGGGGGGAAAAAGGGAAGAACCCTTGAGGAGAGAAGAGAGGAGGATCCCTCTGCAGGATGGACTGAACAATAGATGTCATGTGACCAGATGAACAATAGATGTCATGTGACCAGAAGGAATCATTAGAGTTAAAACACTTTCAATGAATATGACAGAGTTTATGAATAGTTCGTAGTCGTCATATTCCACGATGGAGACCTCCACCATCCACCAGGCAGATGGAGGTAGAGAAGAGGAGTGGGCGGAGTCTCAACAGTGGGCGGAGTCTCAACAGGGCAGCGGCGTAGTTGGTAGCAGGAATTTCCCGAGCCAGACGAGATCGAACAAAGCTCCTTTGACTGGAGGAGGTCAGGTTGACAACTACAACCCTACAGCATCACGGTGGTGTTCTTAATACACATTTATAAAGGCTCTTTCATAATCATGGGTTACCAGATTACTGTGGAAAGTGTAGGAGATTTGAACGGCAAAGCCATTGGCCTCATGTAGAGGGCCGTGGAGGATCAGTCTCGTATGGACTTGAATACCACGGTGTGGAATGATACGTGGTCCACAGACAGACGAGCGCCCTGCACATCGCTCCCGGGGGGTTGACTCCGGCCTCTCGACTAGGAGTCATGATCACTCGAAAGGAACAACATCTCTCGCGTGACGCTTTTTAAGTTGTGATCGCTCCCGCCTGTCAACATCATCCGGATGGAACAGCCAGTCGACGGTCGGACGCCGTCACGACGGCGACGGAGAGCTGTTGCTCTGCGCCTGACAGCTTGCAATTTATCATCGCTTCACAATAATCCGAATGCAGTCGATATGCGTCACGGCCGTCATTCTGTTCCCCTCCGTGTCCTCTCCTGTACTTCTTTCTTTCTCGTTCCTGCCACTTATCTTAAACCCCACTCCCCCCGTCTCTATTTTCTCATTTTCTATGTGAAAAAAACAAAAGTTCTTTAAACCCTCCCCATTGCTGCGCATGACATTTATGTGCATTTCTCCCTGGTTACCAAGGGCAACACGGATGAAGAGGGACAAGTGGATTTGTGCAAGAGCTAAAAGCTGAATGAACAAAAGCATGAACAGAGAAGCCGATCTGCAGGGCAGCAGTGCAGTGTGTGCAGACAGGGGAACAGACGCCCTCCCGCCATGCAGTCGGACCGCATATGAAATCACAATGCGTACAGTTTCAGGAACAAATGCTGCATTACGACTTGCTCAACCGAACGTATGGTCCTTGGTACTTTATCACGGGAATCCAAAACAGAGAGGAAGCCACTGACATAGGGAGCGGAGACAAAAGCATGAACGCCGACCAGGATGTAGAGTAATAACAAACTGTGTGGGAATTGGTCACACTTTAAAATCTGAGCGTATGGACCTCCATCTCAGCATAAACGTTTGGTTCATCTTCACCGATTGGACGACTTTCATTCAGCATGCCGTCAACTCTCGGAGTCTGGAGTCTGTTTTTTTTTTGGCAAAGGCTTCTCTGTGTGACTCTTGACTATCTAACCCGCAGGTGTCAAACACAAGGCCCGCGGGACCAAATCCGGCCCGCCACATCATTTCATGTGGCCCCTGACAACTTGAAAGACTTATAATCACCTTTTCTTCAAGAAATGTAAGAAAAACATCCCGTGCTTTTATTTTGAAGGTTTCTAATTAAATGGATTGATGTTATAATACTAGAGAACATTTCTTATGTACAATATTTATACAGACAATCCAAGCACAGGCACAAGAGAGGGCCGTTTGTGCTTCTACCTGAAGGCCAACGGAGTTCTTTGACTTGGAAAGAGGGTGGTGAGCAGAAATATGTTCAGTGGGATGCAGTCTGGAACCTCACCACTAGAGGCCACTAGATCCTACAGACTGGACCTTCAATTCCATATAAAAGGTCTACGGCTGTCTACAATGACTAAGATGTAGAACTGGATCTGTTGCTATAGTTACCACTTACATAAACTTACTGGTGTAGCAGATGTGAGAATGATGAGCGGACAGTGCTGAAATATTATATATATATATATATATATATATATATATATAGAGGGAGTGGCCGGCAGATAAAGGGCGAACAATAAAACATGAAGGGTTGACTCAAACACTTGAATGTAGACCACCGTGTTTAAATGCTATAATATTAGTGACGCTCTGCATCCAGAGCCTCAATGCAGCTCTGCCTCCCTCAAGTGGTCATCTTATACCACTGTGAGAGTCTGTTAGTGGGAACAGTGTGGTTCCTCTTTCTTTTGATATTTAGCTCATGTTTTCACCCAGAGCTCGTACCACTGATCCCTAGTAGTCATGATTAAGTCGCCATAATCAGATAAAATGAACATGAGCATTTGTGTTGTGACAAAAGTTATCCCAGAGCAGACCGTACATGTTGAAAGATACTGCAGATATATGATTGAGGGGAGACCGTCACAGTCAATTAAAAGAACAAACAAAAGTTCAAACAAAAAACAAAGAGATATGCCAAAAGATAAGAGGCAATACCAGTATATAAGATTGAAAGCCAGCATGTTTTGCCACATTTTCTGCAAAGAAAAAGGAGCAAAACCACATTCAGGAGTCAGCAGCTCCACCACCAACCTGGCTCCACAGCTGCTCCCGCTTCCATGCGTGAATATTTACTAAAAAGAAAAATGTATTTTTCGTCATCCCCAGGTATATAGTATAGAATTATAGATACTCAATTCCACTATAAAACATACTCACGCTTGCGGCTAATTTAACTCGGTGCTCTACGATGGAAACACGATTGCATTTAGGTTCAATAATAGTCCGTAGTCGGGACTCAGGAGCATGAAGAGAGTCATCAGGATGCATGTGAACACATTAGTTTAGTTTACCATGGTGTAAACATCATGAAGCAGGCTCTGTTGGAGAATTCACAACCAGGCACAGAGTGCATCTGCCATATCTGACCAGTAGATGGCAGCCTTTGTGTAGAAATGCGTTCCAGTAAACAGAGTGAGTAGAAAGAGCATGACATGCTGGTCGATGTGTAAACCATGCAGAGCCATGTCGGCGTGTCCTCAGTGTGTTGATGCAGTGACACCTCTGGTAGTTCGGTTATGATATTCCCTGTTTTCCAGGGAGGTCACGACGGCTATCATGTAATTTTCAACCCGTCCATGCAATTCTTTTTGAAGGCGGCACGTTTTTCTTTATAGTTTAACGTTGAAGGAGCTCACGCTTTCGGGTGACTCGCTGCCTGTGGAGGGATCGTTCGGCCTTGTGAATGCAAAATGGGGCCAAGAAATAATAATCAACAACTATAAAAAGACTGTTTTTTACAAATGACATAAGCAGCACCAGCAGTTCTTCAGTGAACCAAGGTTGTGCATCACAAATAAACCGATGTTAGCTCATGAAACTGAAACCTCAAGGGAGCCAAACAAAGAACTGCATCTGAGTATACCATCAGAAAAAAGCAAGTTTGAAACACACCTGAAACATACTGACTTTGAGTACAGTAAGTCTGTTTTATTCTTATTTATATTCAGAAACGTGAGGGATCTGGTTAAATCTTAACCTGTTTTTGCAGTTTGTTCGAATCCTTTTATTTCTACCTGCTGTACCTCCTCTTTTGTTATCCAAGTAGATCTTCTGCAGTGCCACTATAAGGTTATCTCGCTGACGTTCAGCGAGTTAGCACAGCTGTTTTGGTGACCCTGACAGGGGTTGCCGTATATTACATTACATGTCATTTAGCTGACGCTTTTATCCAAAGCGATCCTGTTACACTCATACACCGTAGACGCAGCTACAGGGAGCAATTTAGGGTTAAGTGTCTTGCTCAAGGACACATCGACTAGGGCGGGGATCAAACCTCCAACCCTGTGATTGAAAGACGGGCCTGCTACCCACTGACCCATAGTCTCTCCATAATAAATCCCTCCCTCACACTGATAACCAAAGATGGCATCCTGTCCCCCTCCTGGCCTAGAAGCAAACACACATGCACACACATCTGGCACACACAAAGAAGAGGAATTAGGACAGAGCATGTGGCTGTGGCACAGCTAGGCTATTCGGTAAAAAAATAGGCAGCCAATGTTACAGTTTGGACGAATGGATCCAAAAATGAAATTGGTACTGAGATTACTTTTGCCCTTGGGCACTATGTGATGTGTGTTTTCACATCATTCTGAAATTAAGTGGTTTGATGTTTCAAATGCATTTTAAATATCTGACATCACAGGCCACAGTGACTCAGACGACTTCAAAAAAAATAATAACAGAATGAGGAGGAAAGGGATAATGTTTATGGATATATATATATATATATATATATATATATATATATATATATATATATATATATGTGTGCATATATAGGTATATATATAAGATATATAATATATATATATATATATATAATATATTATTATATTATTATATATATTATACATATATTATATGATATGTATATATATTATATATATATATTATATACATATATTATATGTATATATATATAATAAAATATATATAATATATTATATATATACATATATCTCATCGAGACATATATATTCTATTAATTTGACAGTGACCGGATAAGCGCTGCAATCCTCGCAGCATTATGAGTCGTAGCCAATGTGCGTCAAGACTGAGTAATGACCCAGTAAACTAAAACTTCAGGGAGTCTACAGTTATTACTTGGTTCACTGCCAAGGAAAGAAGTAATTTAGGCTGGGATCCATTACAATACTCTGCAGGAACATTGTGCATGCGAGCGTGCATTCAGTTGAATGGCAGCAGCCTTTGTGCCTCTCTCCTGTGTTCCATTGCATTTATTTTGGAGCATGGCAGTAGTTGTTAAATATCGAGCTGCTATCTGGCGTCCTCGTAACCAGCGATGATGAGAGGAAATGGGTCGGAGGGATGCAGAACAGAGGGCCGGAGGAGAGTGAGGGAGGAAAACGAGTGGAGCAGCTTGCCAAGCGAGAGAGGAGCCCGAAGCAGACTGTACCCGACACAGGGTGACAGTAAATGGAGGTGGATGAATACAAATTACCGGAGGGATGAGGAAGAGAGGTTGAGATGGGACATGGGGAGGGAGCAGAGTTGCTCGGGAAATAGCCTATAGGTGTAAACATGGCGGTCCTGGGGAGGCTGAACCTCACCCTGTGTCTGTGTGTGTGTGTGTGTGTGTGTTTAGTCTGCTAGCTTGTACATATCTACTGTAGCTGTGTTCATGTGGTGGACGGGGGAGCAGAGGCTATATCTGTACGTGTGGGATGAGGAGAACCATGAACAGGAAGGCCAAAGTGCCACAGAGGTTAAGATCACAACTATGAATTAATTAGGTTCAAGCCCATGTTGCGATGTAATGCAACGCCAACGCTTGGATGAAAAGACATTTCAAAAATGACGAATGCGACACGATATAACCGTCCACGCGGTCGCCAACGCCTGACCCCGTGGGCCCCCGTGTGACGCGCAGCCCGACGCTCCATGTGACGGCGGACGAAGATGAAGATGAAGATGAAGATGAAGATGGAGATGGAGATGGAGATGGAGCTTGTCATCTTGGAAATGTGCCACGCGGAACCGTTGATGCTCCGCAGCATCACTTTGTGATGAAAACCTCGGCTGGAAGAGCAGGAGGTGACGGTCGTGAAAAAGAGGAACAGAGGGTCAGCTATCTGAGAGAGAGAGAGAGAGAGAGAGAGAGAGAGAGAGGTATTGTGCAGAATGTCCCTTGCTACCCGGGGCAATGCTAAAAATCTGATTAAAAAGCTTCACAAGAACGCGTATGCCAATTGCATGACAGCGGCATGAAAACCCGACTGCCAGTGTCAAGTAGGCCACATATATAAATAAATAAATAAATAAATAAATATATATATATATATATATATATATATATATATATATATATATATATGTATATACTATATATATATCATATATATATATTATATATATACATATATATATAATATATATATATATAATATATATATATGAGATTTGTTCTTTTTTAAACATCCGTTATTGTGACTGACCGAAGTGACGTCCTTATTGATTATATTGGCGACTGTATATCAGTGATGGAGCGGGTCAACGCTTAGCCTCGCATTGATCTTGAAATGAATGCTGTGCATTTGGTGTGTGTGTGTGGGTATGAATGATTAGATAGTTCTGATGAGCACCTTGCATGGTGGCCTCTTCCATCAGTGTATGAATGAGTGTGAATGGGTGAAGACTAGTATTGTTAAAGAGCTTCGAGTGGTTGAAAGACGAGAGAAGCGCGATTCAAGTCAAGTGCATTTACCATTTGTGTGTTTACTGGGCTTGAGGTTATCAATATTCTACTGTGTGTTTCTTTACAATTCAATACAAACGTGGCATTCATCTGAAGATATGCATTAATGCATCTCATTTCATCAGAATACAGAGGCCTGGCCTCTGGAAAAATATAGCGTCATGCTACAGAATTATATATAGTTCATGAATATTTCAGAAGATAAGGAACAATCCCAATACCCCGAGGTGCAAAAGACATATTCACTATTCACTGATAATGCTAGTGACCTCTTTTCCTCCTTCTCTGGGTCTCCTCACTCATTCAAGGGAATAAAACAAAGGGATGGCAAGCGTTGCACCTCATTACTCCAGAAAAGAAGTGCACACAGCCAATCCACTCACGTGCACCGCGCACAAAGCACTTCAAGGAAACGCAAACAAAGAAAGAACTGGGCTCATTACTAAATTATCTTTTCAATGAGATAAGAACGTATTATGAAATGACTCATTTAGGAAGGGAATAATACGGAGATGATGCTGGGGTTTGCAGACACGGGTGTGGAGCTGCCACTGATGCATGAGGAGAGGGGAATTACTCCACAAAATTGGCTGAATAATTAATGAGAAAATAAAATGCTCATCGCCACTTCTCAAAGTGACACTGTGATGAATCTCAGGAGGGGTTGGAAAATATTCACAAGACTTCAGAAGCGTGACTTATTAAAAAGGTGCAGCGCCCGACATTGGGAGCATTTCGATTGATTCTCAACGTGTCGACGGGCTTTGAAGCACAGGTGGCCGGAGCAGACGTTAATTGGGTACTCCATCGATTTAGCGTCGCACTCCTCTTCAGCAGCCGACCGTATATTAACTTAGGAGGTAATTTGGCCGCATGTGCTGTGAGGTTAATGCACCGGTTGTGATTTAGTTTGAATAAAACACACAACGCCTGGCGGTGGCTCCCGGTGGTCTTCACACAGGTTGTTTATAGATGTCGTGCAGCGGCTTGTGCTAAGTTGTAATAGTTTATTTTGATAACATCTGCAGAGGTCTTGTGTTTAAAATTAATACATATAGAAAGATATTATAATAGAAAATATTGGGGAGAATATTGATATTGTTATTAATGTATTATGAAGCATAGGGGTAATGTTTACTCTATGCAAATGTAAATGGCAACATTGTATGTATGTTGCATGAGAGCGACTGTATGTTAGTATTATAGATCGACAAAGCCGGTTGAATTCTGTGACGGGACTTACAATAACAAGGGACTTTTATTGTGAAAGTGACTTTAATTCAGACGATAATAGACAGGACTTTTATTGTGAAAATACATAAACGGAAATTAGGTTTTGACCCGGGGCCAGATATAAAACTCCGGAGATTAGAGAAATCGTGTCTCTTCTTCAGGTAACCCCGAGGCTGGAAGGCTGAGGCGGAAGGAGCCGGGGGACCGAGGAAGAGCCGGGGACCGAGGAAGAGCCGGGGACCGAGGAAGAGCACGGCCGTGAGCTTTGACTGTTTCTTCTACACTTCCTGCCATTAAATGTTGATAACTTAATTCACGCGCGTCCGGAAGCCTGTTTTCCATCATCTACGGAGTGCCCAGTTTCAGAACTTCTTTATACTTGTGAAGAGTTGTTTCTGCGGATCTCAAAAAGTAACGGATGAATCCTGAAGGATACCTGTAAGTGTTTTAGGTGTGGTGGTAGGTGGGGCAATTAGTGTTTAATAGCTTGAAAATACAGTTGCGATATGAAGTCAAAAGTGTCCTATCAAAGCTAACGATGGGAAACGAGTTCAACCAGGCAAAGAGAAAAAAACAAAAGCACAGTTCCCCAATTAAAAGCAAATCAGCGTCGAGTTTGATCTCATCCCATGAATTAAAAAGAGAACTGAGCCGGTGCAATGAGCTGTGAGATATGAATTGGATTATTCTCACTTATCCTCCGTACGCAATTGTATCTGATCTTTTTCTCGTAGGGTTCTGGAAATAAAGAAAACTGAAACAATACTTTTGCTTTCATACTATGAGGTTTGGTACCCAGTCAAACCTCACGCAGCTGTACTGCCCAGGGTTCTTACACATGTTGACCAGTGGACTTTTCCATGACTTTAAACCAAATTTCCATGACCAAACTGAAATCTCGGATGAAAACTGTAGAAAATGTTGCGTATTGAGAGCTGTCGCTGGCTTATATTTTGAGCGTCTTTTTAGAAAACATATCAATTATTTCAAATTCAGTGTAAATGAACATGTGATTTTAACAAATTTCCATGACTTTTCCCAAACTTTTATGATTTATGTTTTTTCCATGTCTTTTCCAGGCCTAGAAATGACCATTTTAAAATGCCATGACTTTTCCAGGTTTTCCATGACCGTACGAACCCTGTTTATTGCCCAGTTCAGCCGCCAGCTTCTCCGGGTCTTAAATTAGGCATACATCGTTTTCATTATTTGTGTAGAAATAAATCAAATGGTTCCGTTAAAAATGTGCTTGGGTGAGACCAAGATGTAATATAATAGGGAGCCGTTTGTGCTGCGTCTGTAAGTTCACGGCTATCATCACAGCTCCAATCTGTTCCCCATTACACCTCTGACAGTGACTTTGTTTCACCGCCGTACTCGCATACAAAAAAATCGGCTCTTTTTTAGAATGCGCAGATAAACAAAGACGATGTGCTCGGCGTTATTATTCTGTCGGCTTCGCTTCCCTACATGCTCTGGTGGGCAAGTGTCGTTATCACACAATAATGTATAGTATGTGTTGTGCTGTCATGAACAGATAATCCATCAAACACATGGATTGGTTGGATGGAAGTCAACGGGTTTAGATCACATATTGTTGAGGCAGAAATGTGAGAACATCTATAATGTTTACGACCGCCGGACGGACCGAGGATAACATCTTGCAGTCAGCGTAGAGCAGGGGCGTCACACTCATCTTCACCGTAGGGCCACATCAGCATCACGGCCGCCTCTTAAAGGGCCGGTGTACCTGAAGCGCTGTATAAACTACCCCCAAATTGTTAAATAACTCTCTTTGCATTTGATTATTGTTTATTCGAGAGTAGAAATATTGTACACATGAACATTTCTCTAATATTACGACACAAATCAATTTAGTTTAAAACCTTCAAAATAAAAGCACAGGATGTAAAGGCGATCATGTGTCTTTCAAGCCGTCAGGGGCCGCATAAAATGACGCGGTGGGCCGCATTCGGCCCTTGGGCCTTGTGTTTGACACCTGTGGCATAGAGGGTTTCATCTAATTCTATCCACGCACGCTCTTTGCATGCCATGTTCATAATGTAATGCCCAATCTTGTGATATGCGAAGGTATGCGCTCTATCGAGTGCCCGTTCTAGTTCACCTGTGTATTTCGGCTGTGTCGACCTCTTGTCTGTGTCGGTCCGTCTCTAAATGTTTGCCAGTAAAGAGCTTTTGGTTTCCTCGAATCCGCCTACCTCGGCTCTACGGTCTGCTATTGAGTCCTACTTCCCGTGGCTCCCCGTCAAGCCGTTACACCTGCTGGGTGAGACTCACCTGTTGGCAACAGGTGCTGTGCCGACGTGTGGTTTGGTAACAGATAGAAGGGAAAGAAACGCGATGCTGGGAGTCTTCCGCTGTCTCGAAGAAAGATCGTCAACGAGAACTTTGTATTCTGCATGGAAATCATTAGGGATGAGAGATCGCCCTATTAATGTGTCCAATTGCTTTTACTCTTACATTTATATTACGTGGGTCAAGAAGAGTGTTTTGTCTGGCCGAGGTGAGAACTGAAAACATCTTCTGATTGAGGAGCCGGAGAGCAGCTGAAAGGCTTTTGGAGCAGTTATTTTTCTAAAAGAAGAAAATTAGTAAGATTTTAGAAAGGGGTTTTGTCAAAGTGTATGATTGAGTTGGTGCTCATTAAAAGACAGCGTGATGAAAAGATGAATGACTTTGAAATAGTTCAGTTGTTTGTTTTTTCACCATGAACATTTCTTCAAGAGAAAGTGTGAATAAATAACAAGAGTGGTGCATTCCTACTTCTGAATGTGTGCCCTCAAAGATACAGCACACTGGAATTCAAACGCATTCGTATGAACAGATACATCTTTAAAGTGCATCCAAAAATATGAACAAAAAGGAGTTCTAACAATCACAGCTCGTCACATGTGGACTTCAACATTTCGATAGTTGAGCACCAGCCCTTTGGCCACAAAGTCAACGAGGGAATGGGTAGAAAAACTGGAGACCTTGTCTCTGACCCACACTTCCTGTCTTTATGCTAAACTGGCTAACTGTAACCTCCTTTCTTAACTGACAAAATGTCAAACTACTCCTTCAAGGCTTCAAATATTGACATGAGGTCATCCAGTATTAGCACACAGGGCCCTATATCTAAATATATATATATATATATATATATATATATATATATATATATATATATATACATATATAGATGTATATATATGTATATTTATATATATATATATCTATATATATATATATATATATATATATATATATATATATATATCTATATGTACATCTATATATCTATATATCTATGTTCATAAAATGAATGGAAGTTCCTCTGAATGACCACATTGTCATTTGGGAATTTAAAGTCCAAAGTACTTTACGCACCTTTTTGAAAATTAACGAGAAAATTAAACAGAAAGTAGCGAGAGTAAGATACGGGGGAAGATGAGATGATGTAAAATACCGGGAGATAAGAGCAATGAAAGAAGTCAGAGGCTGAAGTCGAGGGCTCACACTCACGCTGCAGAGGGAAACACTACAGCTCCCCTCTGCTGCTCACATTCACCCCACTCCTCCTCTGCTTGTTACTGAAGAGACACTTTGCGCTCTGCTCCACTTTCATTTCTTCGGGTGTAAAGCTATCAGGCGTTTAGCCGTCTCTCACCACTTCAAGTAACAAGCCCATCTCTCAGTGGGCATCTCTGATGTATAGCCCATTAGTACACCCATGTACAGTCCACAGGTTTTGGCAGGGGCATTCATTATTTATACGACTCGCTCTTGAAACCTTTGGAGTATTTTCTGAGCCAACGGACATGAAATAATGTTGTTTCCGACTAATACTTTCATAATTGCATTATGAACAGCAAACTGAACTCTCGGTCTATACATGAACATTTTTGAAAATGTAGTATTCAAACAATGAGAATTACAAAGCATACAATACACCTTAAATGAAACAAATTACATTATCCTGACCGCTTCCTGAGCTGCTGTTGCTACGGCCAGCGAACTTTCAGGTTAAGGTGCGTTCACTTGCAACGACAAAAAATAATAATTGCGCCGAGAGTAGGAGAGCGTATGCTTGGCCAATGGATTTCCAGGACTTTTCCAGGACTTTAAACCAAATGTCCATGACCAAACTGAAATCTCGGTTTAAACATGAACATTTTTGGAAATGTTGCGTATTGAGAGCGTACGCCGGCTTATATTTTGAGCGTCTTTCTTTAAAAAACTTATTAATTATTTCAAACTCGCCACACCCGCAACACATCGTATTTCTCACGCTTAAAAAAACTCTCGGCTTTTTAATGTTTAAATGTGCCGCTGCGCGCAGACATTAGCCGCTCTCAATGTGGAGGAATCAAGCGCCTGGAGTTCTGCCGAGAGATGTCACTTATCAGCCAATCAAAAAGAAGAAATGGGCTACACAACAGCCAATCAGAAAAAGCTGACTAGCACCCACCAAATTCCATGACCTTTCCAGGTTTTCCATGACCGTACAAACCCTGATTCCAGCGGTATCAGTCGAGAGGACACGAGGTGTCGTTGTTTGAACCGGACTGTGCCGCAAACCGCTCACGGGCGTATTCGTTGAGTCTCTCGACCGGACGCCGTTCATGCTCGCGCGTCGAAAGCGATGCGAACGGAGAGCGGAAGCGTCAGAACGCTGCGGCGCCGTCACGGTACGCGTGGCACTTGGAGAACGGGAAAGAGGGCTTCAGCGTGCGTGGACATGGACGGGGCCGCCGAGCTGATGAGCGCAACACGCATCATTAACGTCTCCAGCCCGAGACGGAGAGAGAGAGAGAGACGGATTTATTTCATTATCCAATGAAAGGAGGAGGGAGACCACCACTTGACTGACTGACTGTCTCCTGGAGGTGCTCAACAGATGGCAAATGCTTTCTGAACGCGTCTTCGGGCGGGCGGGCGGGCGGCTGTCGTCAATCGCTCTCTTCTCGGCTGGGGAATCGGCTTCCTGGCTGATTCGCCGACTGCCCCGCCTTCTGTTTCCGAGAGGACCGAGCCACACATAAAACACCCGTCTGTCTCTTTTACTACGCTGTGTGTGTGTCTACACATCGGCTCCCCGCAGACACGCACCCTCGGGAGATAGATCCGTCCTCCGTAGCTGCTCGCTATAAGGAACTACACTCAAACATAAACCCGTGCCACGGCTGCGATGCATTTACTCGCGGCCTCTATGTCGCCGTGTACAACAACATATTCTCGTTAGCTAGAATCCCCCCCCCCCCCCCCGTATGTCTGCGTGCTCAAGCGGCACGAACACAATCAGCATCTGCAATTGATCCGCGTTGTCCAGGAAAATCCTTACTACGTCTCACTTGGCTTTGATATATTGTCTGTCAGCAGAGGGCTGCGTGACCTCTGTGAAGCAACCGCAGCCAACTTTAATATTGCACTCCATCTCTATACAACATGTCCTCTGTAAAGAGACCATGTGCACATCTCCACCTCTTAGCCAGCCTCTCTAACACAGATATGTGCTCCACACGTGCGCCCACATCCCTCTCTTCATGCGTTACCATTTCATATTTGAGAACGTCACCTTCTCCACGAGATGAGAGCGAATAGGAAGTAAAGCCCTCCCGGGATCCGGCGATGCGGTGACTGAGTATTGGATCCAATCTAACAAGATTACATGTTTCTGATACCTTTGGGGTCAATTTGACCCCATTCAATGTTTAACGTCTCTAAAGAAATGATTGACATCATTTTGTTGGCTTCATATTTCACGACTTTTCCTAATTTATTGGGGACAACTGGGACAACACAACATTCACATTATGATATGTTTTCACTGTCCTGAACACAACTTGTACCCATCGGTGTTCTTTGGGTTCAATTTGACCCCAGGCTGTTTTTAACTGTGTAAAACATATAAGAAATATCAAGTTTTTTATATATTTAAAGGGCTATTTATGTAGTCAACAAACAAACATAAAGTACCTCACACTTCAACTTGGGAAACAATATGAATTCTAATCATTTTATGGAGGTTTTAATTACTGGGGTCAAATTGGCCCGAGGGTAAAAGATATTAGTACATTTGAAGATAACAGGAGGGTTAATTGACTCGTGGTTCACATAAATTATCAATTTCTCAGAGGGAAATCTGAGTTGCACGACGTCTTTCGTTTCCAGATCCCTCAACGAGATGTCGGCTCCACAGCTGCTGCTGACGTCGGCGTTCAGCGACCGTTTCCCAGGAGGGTTCAAATGTACAACTGCAACCCCCGAGGTATCGGGCTCGCAACACAGAGAACAATAACCATCTGAAACAAAGCGATGACACACCGCCCCGGTCACCAGAAGAGGGAAACGCTGACGCGTGATTGGCTCTTGGTTTCTGTGGTCTTACAAGTCCAGCAGCGACTCAGTTGGCATCGGTGCCGTGACTGTAGACAATGCTCATCTATCCACAGTTGAATTATTCCACTGAAGAACAAATAGAGTGGCTGAGTGTAATACCAGAGAAGTGTTTAATAAGCGTGTACAAAGGAAAAAAACTTAAACTCATTGGCCTCAACTTCCATCGTTATCCACAGGGTTCTTACACATTTTGACCGATGGATTTCCAGGACTTTTCCAAGACTTTAAACCAAATTTCCATAACTAAACTGAAATCTCGGTATAAACATGAACAATTTAGAACATTTTGCATATTGAGAGCGTACACCGGCTTATATTTTGACAACGCTCTCCGGCACTAGTCCCGCCCCCCTGAAGCTGTAAACCTAGGGGAAACACTATATATATATATATATATATATATATATATATATATATATATATATATATATATATATATATATATATATATATATATATATATATATTTATTTATTTATTTTTCTCCCCTCATGTTATGCTGTATTCTTCCATCCTGACAAATAATTTCCCCTTGTGGATTAATAAAGTATCTATCTATCTATCTATCTATCTATCTATCTATCTATCTATCTATCTATCTATCTATCTATATATTTGTTTCATGTTAACCTGTTTCTGGTTCTTTTGACATCCCCTTGTTGCAAGGGTCTGAATAGAAATACAGTGACGGTGAAAAAGGCTCCAAGGTCTCACAATATCAGCGACGACTGGAGATGTGCTTCATATAAGGGATTCTTTACTCACGCTCGGCTCTTTGCTTTTCTGTTCTTTTGTATGGAAACATACAATAACTAACCGCTATAGAACACGAGGCGCCTGTGGCTATCCAACATACAGTTCCTCAGGCTTTTTCAGTTTCAATTCAATTCAGCTTATTTTATAAAGCCCAATATCACAAACAAATTACAAATTTGCCTCAGAGGGCTTTACAGTCGGTGCACATACAACATCCCTGTCTCAGGACCTCACACCGGATCGCTCCCAGAGCTCCCTTTCAGGGGCCGCTATCTGCTGAATGCTACATGCAGAGAGCACGTCGGCTTCTTGTCTGAGGTGGACAAAGCACAGGGCTCAGCCATCAGTCGAATTCACACACAATGATAAAAAGGAAACAACAATGAGCAATCAGGCAGGGAGGCAGGAGGCAGGAGGCAGGAGGCCGGAGGCAGGGGGCCGGAGGCAGGGGGCAGGGGGCAGGGGGAAGGAGTAGGAGGCAGGAGGCAGGAGGCTGGAGGCAGGAGGCTGGAGGCAGGAGGCAGGAGGCTGGAGGCAGGAGGCCGGCCCACCAGGCAGGAGGCATCGCAAAAGAGGCCAGAGCCTCGAGGCAGGAGGCACAAAAAAGGAGGCAGGGCCATTGGGAAGGAGGCCAGGCCAGAGGCTGGATGCAAGAAGCCGGGGCAAGGAAGAGGTGGAGGCAGTCGGGGCCGGTCCAGGCTGTGTCTGATGCCCCATCACTATTGCTTACACAGGATTGGAAGACGTTACAGTTCAAAAGGAGCCTGAATGCCAAACTGTTTGCAGATGTAGCAAAAAAGTGAATGGAGCTGATAAAACACAATCAAAAACACAAACGACGATGTGCATTGATTTCCACATTGGTTCTATCTCAAGAAGACACAATAATGGCCTATGAAGCCAGACACTTGTGAATAAGAGTATCTTTCATTGTTCCCTGAACACCTCCAGTGGCACCTTCGCTTTGCCAGCATGCAGAGATATATTTACTGGTGTCAACTTTGATAAGCGACTACCTCTTCTTCATTTCCGGAAATGCTTTGTCTCTCGGAGCTTCGGTAAATGTGCTGCCGCTCATTCGACTCGACTCTGACTTAATCAAACGGCGCTGCCTCTGTTGCCTCAGCCTTCCAAACCTCTGAGGGATTTGGTTCCATTGTTGTTTGATTGTAGTCGGAACGACTCAAACGACTGGATGGATCAACGTGATGTTCAGCCATCGTCCCCAGAGGATGGAGCAACACTGACTTAGGTGACGCAATACAATTTGCAGAAGATATGAAGCAATAGCAATTAGATACCTGAGCATGTTTAGGCCTGAACTTTATGTCTCACGCATCGTGCCATTCACTCCTCTCACCTACACTCACTCACAATGTCCTGCTCTCATTGTCTGGGGCTGGCAATCTCGATATCATCTTGTCTCATCAAAGCCACATGCTGGATGTGCAACAGCCCAGTGAGACCTGCATTGTTATCCTGTCAACTTGCTGCCATCTCCTTTTGATAGAAGATTCCCTCTGTGTTGTTGTACACGCCTGTTGCCGTGTCCTTGAGACACTATTGCTCCTAATGCTTGGAACGGGTTAGAATAGAAGAATAGAATAGAAATATACTATAAGGGGAAATTTGTTGACACAGTAGCAACAATAAACTAAACACAATAAAATATAAATATCAGAAAGAAAGAAAGTGACTGTGCATAAAGTACACAAAGTGAAATATAAAATACAAAATAAAATAAAATTAATATGTATATATACACACAACATATATGTAAATACAGCAATGTAAAATTAAATTTAGAAAAATGATATATATATATATATATATATATATATATATATATATATATATATATATATATAGACAGTGTGCAAAATGCAAAGTGTGTGTATGTGTGTAGTGTAAATGAAATGTGTGCAGTGCAGATCAACACAGTGTAAGTATGAATGCATATGTACAGTGATAGTTAGTGCAGTTATTGCAAGTTTCTGGCAAGAGGTGCTTTGTTATAGAGCCTCATAGCCGTCGGCATGAATGTTCTCCTGTATCGTTCCTCAAGTTAGAAGCAGAGGTCGAGTCCCACTGCGCTTAGCTGTGTGCGATTGTATGTGACAACATCAACAGAGTTTAACTGTTCGCTACCAGCAGATCAAGAGTTTAAATCGGCCCAATACTTTAGAATATGACCAAATACCTGCACAATTCATGCTATTGAGCTCAAGATGGCAAACGTGCATGTTCATATGCATGTTATGCAGATGTTAGCATTTAGCTTAAAGCACCGCTATGCCTCAGGACAGCCTCACAAAGCTGCTAGCATGGCTGTTGACTTTTTGTCTTGCTAACGTGTTATTTCTTTCTTTAACTCTCTCCGGTCTTTTTCTCAATTTTACATAATGTCTTAAATTCATTATACATCAAACATTGCAAAACAACCTCAGCTATCTATAGAATGAAGCACCATTGTCTTTCAGGCACAGTGTAAAAAAGGTCATTTGGCCCAAAAGCTGAAAAGTTGAAGTCTGATTTATTAAAATTCTTCAAATCTTTAAGTGGTATATGTTGATCTACTTTCACCAAATATGAGATAAAACGGGACTGAGAAATTACTTCATACTACAGAAAAAAAACATTACCTCTGATGATGCATCCTCTACTCTCGACAAATGTAAGAAGAGAGTTGCATTTTACTAAATATAGCGGTGATCTTTCAGAACTCAAGATACTGTATCCACGTTGTTCACCCATGCGCAATGAATTACTCGCAGAACATTCCTCAAATTACCAAGTGCAGATGGGGCGCAGGTGCAGCCAAATTATAGAATTGCGTAATCTATAATTTGACAGAAAATAGTGAAAAATGCCCAAAATCTGGACTGAATGAAAAACATTATAGTGAAAGAGGCAAAAGAAAAGCACTCTGCAGTTGGATTTGAAATGTATGGTGTATTATGATCTGTTGGAAACTATCTGATGTCAAAGTGAGTAGCAAAAGAACACCAGGCAATAGAGCTATGAAATATAATTTGTTTCTTTAAAGTCTGCAACAAATCATGCCACATGTGCAGCCGAGCAAAGTACGCTTCACTTTCCATTCAATGCAGCGGCAGAAGACAAATTCTCAACCTTCAGTTGGGCTTCCATGCATCTTGGTAATGTGGCAACCAGGGGACAGTGGTTTATAGCCTTGATGTATTTGGTGGGTTTTAAATCACGCCTGCTTTCAGATCTATGGAGCTCTATTCGTCACCAGAGAATACTCAGAGACACCAGGGAGCGGAGGAACGAGGGTACAAGTGGGGATGTAACGAACTTCTAACTTCGAGGCCATACCTTGAAAAATATGAATTCAAGTTCAATACCGTATCACATCGATCAACCATGTCAATCCATGAGTGTGAGCTACGATAACAGAAAAGTGTGATAACAAAACAATATGTCAACATTGATCCGAAAAGTCGAGATTAAACTTAAATTGTGTGAGTTAAATCAAACTTGGTCATCACGTTACGTGAACATGCAGCCTATGATCATCATCTGGCTCAGAAACTACTAATTCCAACAAGAAACATGCAGAATAATCTTGTCTTATAATTCACAGCCTCCACACGATATCACTGACGAGTATAATCGTCATTGTTTAGCCACATTAAGAAGATTAAAGGTCTTCTCTTCATGTTTTTTTATTGTGATTTGTATATGTAGGAATAACTGGAATTGCACTTGGGATGGGTTCTAATGTTGCACGGTATATCGATACTAAAAGGGTACCGCGGTACCCGTACGTTAAAACATAACGATTTTGCTTATTTTTTGTATCAATACTTCATTAAAATAGCGACCTGAGCGCACACACTGTTCTTGGCATCGAGCGAAGGAGACGTGGCATCGAGCGAAGGAGACGTGGCATCGAGCGAAGGAGACGTGGCATCGGGTGAAGGAGACGTGGCATCGAGGGAAGGAAACGTGGCATCGGGCGGAGGAGACGTGGCATCGAGGGAAGGAAACGTGCCATCGAGCGAAGGAGACGTGGCATCGGGCGAAGGAGACGTGGCATTGAGGGAAGGAAACGAAGGAGACGTGGCATCGAGCGGAGGAGACGTGGCATCAAGTGAAGGAGACGTGGCATCGGGCGAATGAGACGTGGCGTCGGGCGAAGGAGACGTGGCATCAAGTGAAGGAGACGTGGCATCACCTGCTTTTGCCGACTGTCCTCGGCTCTTTGGAAGAAAAGAGCCCAGAAGTGAAACGTGTCAGGACGTTGTCTCCATTCAGACGGGGAAGGAAAGCCCAGACAGCCAGAGACCCGAGTACTAAACCTGTTTCAAAGCCACACGGAGCAAGGGGGCTTCACCTTAATCACACATCTGTAACATTATATAACTCTACAATTGCTCATACTGATGAAAGGAATTGTGTATTCATCTGGTCAGATACAGACAAAAGGCCTACAGAGCTGTGTATAATCAACACTATGATGGCACCATGTAGTTTCCATTAATATCTTGCTGTAACGGGTATCATTATATGGAAGGTATCGTATCGAATATATAATTTGAGGATTGTGACAACCCTAATGGGTACCGACACCCGGTTTTAAGGGGGTTCTTTTATCTGTACCTTTTAACATGCTAGTGTTAATTATTTTCACACTGCAGCATCTCCACTGACGTCTGCTTCGGGGCTTTGCACGCACCTTATTTTTAAGTGAGTTTACACATCCTTTACAAAGTAAGGATACACAATATTGAATTTCTGCAAATATCCGACATGCTGATAACTCGTTTTGGCAGATTGCCAATGATTTTTCAAGTGTCTCCAGTAAGTGGAAATAACAATAACAATGCCTACTGTGATCGTTACCGCCCACGTATATAATCTAAGGAAAATATACTTCATCATGGGTGACACGTTTTCTGCATCAAATTCATGTGCCGCTAATTAATGTGCAGCTAATTTATGAAGCGTCAAATACCCTAGGCTTACGCTAACACTCTAGTTGTGTTAGGAACACCAACCTCGAGTGGGCAAAGACAAAACCCAGAAAAACAGATTTCAGTGGAAGAAAAGACGACGCTCGGTGAAGCTTTGTCTTCTTGTTCGGTTGACCTTTTAAACAATTGGCCGCACTAAAGATGAGTTTCACACAGTAAGAAAGTCCTTTGGTCGGGAAGTATGACCCCATTCTGTACTTTATATAGCATCAGCTTTGCGACCATAAGATAAACAATGATTCAATATGACGGTAAGACCTGCGGTCTCATTAAATACTGACTCGGGGGAAATATGCTGGAGGGCATAGCTCAATCATTTCGGCACATTATGTCAAGTTTGTTTCCTGTGCAGCTCGCAATGTTAAAGTGGGCGAGTGCAGAAGTCAAGAAGCTGTGGGAAGTCCATGCACCATAGTGGATATCAAGTTCAAACATCTCTCTCCATCTCACCCTCTATCTCGCCCTCTCTCTCTCTCTACACTGCACATTTTTTGATTTTTAGTTAGTGCAAGACTGTCTTGACAGGGGTGCGTATGATGAATGAAGCAAGACAAGGACAAGAGAAGACAAATAGGTCAAGATGGCGATGAGATTTCAGATGGCGCCCCCTGGTTTTAGAGTGTCAGCTGAAACCACAGATGGCTATGAGGCGTGCCTACGAACAAAGACAGGCAAGGCAACTAAGAATGGCGGCGCTATGACCCTTTTCTACAACCTCAAGCTGAAGCATGCTGTCGAGTATAAGTGTAGAATACTATCAGGGTACACTTGTTTCTGTGGCATCTTCAAGTTACATCTCTTTGCATGAAGTGTAGATTTAAGTCGTTGCTTTTGTTATTCGATGCCTTCCACAACCACAGAAAACTAGATATTGTAATCACAAGCAGTGAAGACACCGTGACCTTGACGTTGACCTTCAAACAGTCGGTGCTTTAGTTTAGTTGGACGTGTGGGCTAAATGTGATAAAAATTCCCCCCAGGCGCGCCTGAGCGATTGCCTTTTCCGAGAATAGACCGGACTGGCAGACGATACACAAACATAAAGCTTCCGGCCACGGCCGAGTCTGACAACTACTATCTTCTGAATAAATATTCTAACAATCTTGCTAATGACGTTTGACTTCACAGCGCATTAACTACACAAGAAAGTGGAAGGAATAGCGGTGCGTCTCAAAATGTCCACCCGAGCCACAGCCTGCTTACCCCAATGCCGTCTGGGAAGTGTTTCAGAAGTATCAGCGGCCGTACGACCAGACTTCACAGCAGCTTCTTTCCTCGGGCTGCGAGACTCCCCTCTACACCCAACATCGCTTTAATTTGTGCACGTTTCTTAAGTCCCAAAATAGGAATAAAAACGGTATTGCATTGTGCAACCTCGACGTACGATGACAACCAAATTAACATTGTACTCTTGGAATTTATATTTGCAGCTTGTCTTTTTATTGGTTTACATTCCGAAACCCTGCAGCCTTTGAAATATGAATTCCAGTCTCGAGTCATCTTGTGCTAAATGATGCAGATACAAACAGGCAGGTGGGGCATACCGGAGGGAGAGGATGGAAGTGGGGCACCGGCGTTCGGTGCTTCAAGACGCCCTGCGGACACGTTGCACTTCCTCTCACTGCTGCCTCTTGAACAAACGGATCACGTGACAGACGACCACACGACGACAGTTGTTTCTCCTCCCGCTGATCGTGGGGTGGATTGAAGAAGTTGATGGAAAAATGATCTCGATGGACAACAGCACTTAGCAAGAGTATCGGGTTTATTCTTTGACAAGTACCGGTCAAGAACAAACGCCTAGGAACGCTTGGAGACTCTCAGGAGGCCGGATTGGAGAAGTCTGATAAACATATATTATATATACACGACAAAATAGGAGGAGTTTATTATCCCCGGCCTTCGTGGACCAATCATCTTCATGCAAAATGACGTCATTCAGGAAGTGATCTATAGGTTGAACCTAAAGACACGTGGAACCGCTGAGTAAAAACCCTGAATGGAGTCTTTCTTGACCCAGTTAAAAACAGAATCACGTAATATTCTATAGATGATCTACAAACGTCCGCGCCCAGGCCTCTTACATATGTTCTTCTTTACTCCCAGAGACGTGGTCTTCCAAAGTCGAGGCATCTCATATAGATTGTTAAACCTTTGAGCTCTGACTTTGCATGTTTCGTATGAACTGATATTACAGGGTATGGGAAAATATACAACACTACATCCCCCTTACCCTGCCCAACTGTGGGCATATGTAAAGGAAGTACGATGTAGATTCATAATGCCTCTATAGTTGATGGAGATAATAAGTACTGCAGAGACGGATGGTTTAAATTAGTCCACACTTTTGGCTCGGTAAGGAGAGGAATAAGACTTTTTCGTCACTCGTATCAAAACCTTTAGGCGGAGGATTTCTTTTGTAAGTGAGCACCCAGTGAAGAGTTTGATGAAAACTGCTTCAGACAAGAACTTCCCCATCTTCTCCTACTCTACCACAAATAATTGTCCTGAACTCCTCTTCCTCACCGCACTCTGCTCACTGTCCTCGAAGCATCCTCATGAGATCTCATCACTAATGAAATCAGTGCACCCCTCCAACTCATGCAGCTATGTTGACGATTTCCCAAATGAGCAAGGGGACCTTCTGCGAGAGGAAAATGAGAGCAGAACATAATTCAACTCAAAATGGACAGATGTATTTCATACCCAAGCTGCGTCGTGGAGATGAACAGGGCAGGTCAAGGCATGGATGGAATTGTTAAAAGTAAGGCAATCAACATTCTCTCTACTGGGGGCTCACGAGCGACCCCGTCTAAACTCGTCTCCTGCACATGTCTGAAAGGCGGCCGACTGTGCTGCCGAGTGTCAGAGTCTGTGAAGTGTGAAAGCTACAATCCTTCCCGTGTTTTTATGGGAGTAACATTGACATCTGTGAGGACGTGTAAGGCAAATATATGTGTTTGGAGTCATATTCAAAAGGCATAGATCAGTCTGGTGATGCTTGTCACTGTCTAGAGCAGGGGTCGGCAACCCAAAATGTTGAAAGAGCCATATTGGACCAAAAAATAAATAAAAAATATGTCTGGAGCCGCAAAAAAATTAAAAGCCTTATATAAGCCTTATAATGAAGAGACAACAGATGCTGTATGTATCTATATTAGCCTACTATCAAAATAACTAACTTGGCTACAAATAAACAATGAGCCTTCATGATTAAATGTTTATTTTTCCTGCGGTACATCCTGTGTAGAGAATAACGCACCACGTGACTACTCTGTTGTACGATGCCTCCTCAAATTTAAGCATGTCACCTCCGATACGACAGGTGGCGCTGTTTTCACTACAACTCAAGGGCACAAGTTTTGAAGACATTGGTTCATTGGTTGCTGGATTAAATGTTACCAAGATACGACAGATAGGTTTTTTTTCTCATTGGCTATTGTGTAGCCCAGCTCTTCTTTTTGATTGGCTGACCTACAGGAGAGCGCTTGATTTCTCCACGGTGACAGCGGCGCGGCTCATGTTGGCGCTGCGGCACATTAAAACATGAAATAGCCGAGAGTTTTTTTCAGTGTGAGAAATACAATGTGTGGCAGGAGTTAAGACCGAAATGCGTGACACTTGAGAGCCCTGCAACTCGTTGCGATGCTCGTGGCGATACTCGTTGCGCTTGCGTGCGCATGGGCAAAGACGCAAAGTCCGGTTCCTAATCCAATTCACCGGTGCTGACGGATTATGTCTCACGCTGGCCTATCTTCAAAACATGAGAGCCCTGCGGTCATTAAGGCAATCCTTCCGCATTGGCAATGAATGCAAAGGAATCGGTTTAAGAAACGTTGAATCCTGTGTTCTCCTCAGCTATGTTTCTCTGTTTCCCTTTGGGATCCATGGCCCACCACACAGTACGGTAGTATAAACCGCCCCCTGCCTGGCATCCCGCCCTGCTGATAGAAACGTGTGTCGCAGGCTATGACGCAAATCTTCGTTGACAGAAATGTTGAAATTTTATATTTATTCTACACATTTTTACAGCATTGGAAAACGTTAAGAATGTTTGTGTCATGTTTGTCCTCCTACAGAAACCATATTACAACCTCCTACAACCATACTTTTTCCATTTTCAAACATTTTTGAAAAACTCCAGGGAGCCACTAGGCAGCGCTAAAGAGCCGCATGCGGCTCGGGAGCCGCAGGTTGCCGACCCCTGGTCTAGAGACAGACAAGACAGAAGTGAGTATGAATACAAAAGGCTACTGTTACACTAAACAACAAATGCATTGCAGTGGCAGGAACACAGACTGGGCCAGGAGAGGCACTTTGCCTTATGAACCAGTTCAACCACCAGACAATGCAACAGCAAACTGGACGAAAGAGAGAATAAAGACTTCTCGGCGTATCGGGGTCAACAGAACACCAACATAGCTGAACCCCGATGCTGCAGGCTGTTTATGTGTACTGTCCGTTATCGCCTGAACAGACACATAAACACACCTTCTTGTGTGACAAAGGGGGCTTGGAACCGTAAAAAATCCCAAATGAAAGCACTGACCATTAACTGGTTAATAATACACCATACAACACGGTAGGCGTGGAAGGTGAAATGGTTTTAGAGGTTTCTATGATTGTTGACATCAACTGTATGCTTGGGCAGTTTAATGCTTCGAGCATATACTTACATCTAGTCCTTATACCAATGCATGTGTATTGTGTGGTTATACATGACAGTAAGTACTTGCTCAAGCACAAACATAATAAGCTGGCTAATATGTCACAGTGGTTGTGAATGGCCGGTCCTATGGCGTAGGTTTTTTGGTGAATGGTGGAAGAACTACAATATTTCCTCAGCTATTGAAAAGTGTATCGTGAAGAATTCTGTCTCTGTAAATAGTCTACAGTAAAAAAAAAAAAAAGAAGAAGGATATTACTTTAAATTACGTGTGTGGTGGCTGGGGCGTGGTTCGGCTCAGCTGTGGTGGGGTGTGGGGGAGTGGCTCAGGGAACGGGTGCTGGGAAGAGGGCTAATTGGCCTCAGCTGCAGGGGATCAGCTAACGAGCGTCTCTGCCCAATATGAGGTGGGATAGGGATGAGGCGCGAGGGAGCAGAGGCACAGTCTGCAGCCAAATAAAGGACGAGATATCACTGAGTGTGTTCATCCTTTTGGGGGGGGACATGCATGTGACATCCAAAAACCTGTTACAGTATGATCCTAACTTTACTGATAACTGTACAACTACAAAGATTACGACACAATCTAAAGAGCTATACTAATGACTGTAATAGGAGCCGTCAGGACCAGCCTCTCCATTCTGCCTCATAGGTCCGCTACACAATCCATCTCCTTTTAATAAGCAAATGGTCCAGGGCCGATTTACTAGCCCATCCCCAAATCCTCATAGTAAGACAAACTCAAATCTACTCACGAGTCTCAGTCTTAAACCGATGCTCCGACTAAAAACGTCTCGAAGCCAAAGACTGTAGGACCCTGTAGTCGTGTGCATTGGCAGTTAAAGATAGATGCATTCTTCATAAAGAGTATCCCATTGTCATTCTGGATTCAAGTCAGTTACAGTGGATTAAGGCCGAAGAAATGGGATTACTATGTCCATAGAAAGCCATTCCTGCAGCTCAATCCACTTTTCTGTTCAGACAGTCTGCTGCAGGGTGTGTTGTTAACAGTTGTTCGCTTCTACGTTTGGTTGTGTTTGTAATGAGCTCCAGCAGATGCGAGAAGTATATTATATTAACATATTTGGGGCAATTTAGGGTCTTATTAACCTAAGACTAAACTCCATGTCTTTAGACTGTGGGAGGAGCCGTAGGAATTCAACGCTACAAACACCCAGACCGCCCAGGCCGGGAACCGAACCCAGGACCCTCTTGCTGTGGGGCGACCGCTCTAGCCACCACACCATCATGCTGCTTAGCTTTTTCATTATCAATTTAGAAAACATAATTGTGTATCATGATATCTCGATGTCGGGTTTCATCAAAATACGACTCCCTTGAAAGACAATAAATTATCATATAGAATGGTCACGCAGACATAGACATATTTTTTCAAAACAATGCCTGTAAAAATTAACAGTCTGCTGTCAAGATTTCAAGCATAGACAGGAGATGTAAAAAAAGAAAAGAAAAAAGAAATCATTGACTTTGGGAGAAAACAGCAACAAAGAAACTTTCTTTTTGTGAAATAAAAAGATGAAGTGTACGGTCTGCTTATTTATTCTTTCTTGATTACAAGAAAGACAAGAACGTAGTATTTTAAGTTGATGTAGAATAGATCATAAAAAGCATGTTCAGCTTCTGTCCCAGTAGAGTAAATCTACAACACGGATGGAATATGAATAATAAATGCACGTCTTCGGTCCCGCTGCTTTTTAAAACATTTCACAACACAATTTAATAAAAAAAATTGAAATGTCCCCACTGTGGGACGAATAAAGCTATATAGCTATAAAGCTATATATATCATATATAATATCAGATGGAACGCATGATGTCGATTACAGTGCACAAACCAATGTGGTTATTCGCGTGCTTGCTCGTGTGAGTCACCGAATCTGGCAACGGAAGTAACTAAATATATATGTACGTGTCAAGAGGACCCACTGATTGAAAGAGAAAGAAAGAAAATAGGAAAAGTGGGAGAAAAAAGCGAAGGGAAACAATTTGAGAAACCGAGCCCCGTACGTGGGTTGTTGAGGCCGAGTATGACGGACAGGTCCTGATGACTGCAGCGTGGGATGAAACCCCCGAGCACGTTTAGGAAGCCTTGTAACTCGATGTCAGGTTGTTTATTGTTCGTCCATTTCCTCCAGCAGGTGATTCCTAATCGCCGTCACCCGACTATACGATGCAACATAAGCTGTTCTATGAAAGCCACCGAGTCAGATCACACTTACACTTTCCACCGTAGCATCGAAGGGAATCAATTCTTTTTGAAATGTTGTCTTCTTGATCAGCACGCCACAGATATGAAACTTGAGTACATTATGTACGCTGACACGCTTCCAAGATTCCACGAGCAGCCGCTTTACAGCAACGTGGCCCACGAGAAGGCAGAGCACTTACAGCTCCTGCATGGTGGAGACCGATAAAAGCCTCTCATAGCGGAATAATGAATACATATGAAGGAATGTGTGTGCTGTGTCAAGTCGTAGGGTTGTACTCTTGTTTGAAGTCGTGTGGTTATAATGAGCAGAAACACACTCACACGCTCGCTAGCAGAGATTCACTGATGTATAGAACGCTTTGTGTCGAGAAGAGTCAGAGGCTCAATAGATCCAACGTGTTTAAGAAATGTGTTTCTTCTCTTTCTTTCTGGAAAGAGTTTTGTGCAATACAAATGAACCGGTAAGAAAATGGCGACATTATTAATTATTTGTTTCAGAAGCAAGGTTGTTGTCATTCGCATTGAAAATGTGGAAGGTTATGTTTTGATCGCCGTGTATTTATTTATTTTTTGTAAAGTATTAAACAGAATCGCAGGAAATTTGGTGCAATGATTGGTTATTATCCGGGGACCATTTGATTATATTTTGGGATCAATTGGGTCAAAGGTCAAGGTCATGAAAAGGTCAACATCTTCTTTTTACCATAGCGCGGCCATCTAATTGGCAACTAATGCCAACATGTTCATAATTCAATGCTCAATCTTATAATATGCGAAGGTATGCGCTCTACCAAGTGCCCGTTCTAGTTTCAACATGGATTTATTGTTATTGTTGACAATGTTGCTTGATCGGGGGGAAAGATAGTGTATGCTGGACGGGAGTGAGAACTGTGTCCTTTTAGAGTTAAATGAGTCAAATACGTTCTCAACATCACTGCATGTACAAATATGTGTATATTAAGATCCGGTCTTAGTTTCTAATCAGACCCATGTGGAAAGAAATAATAATAAGCACGAAAAAACATAAACTACGGGCCTAATGTTACATTACATGTCATTTAGCAGACGCTTTTATCCAAAGCGACTTACAATAAAAGCATCAACCTAGAGTACAAACTCAAAACAACAAGAACACAGAAAGTAGCATTTCCTCAACATAGTCCAACTACAAAAGTAACATAATAAGAGATATTTAAGAGCCACTGAAGTGCTAATCTGTGTTTTAATCCAGATATAGTCGGAAAAGGTGCGTTTTAATGTAGGTCATGTAGTGTTTTACTTTGCAGTGGCACAGATACACCGTGGTGAAAAGCACGGCGCGACTTTGAATGAGTGGTGCTCGGCCATATGAAGACCGTGAGCCTTTCAATGTGGAATAAGTGCTGACAAGTCATTCCTGCTTTCAAAGCACTCTGATACAAATATCCTGACAGAACACACATTACACATACGTCTGTGTGGTTTCTCTCAAAGCTATCAGCGGTCCCCGGACCAGACTAGTGGCGAGTCCAGCTAGAGTCTTTATCGCCCTGTCGAGTGTAATTTGATCGGTGAGGCACGGCCAGCCGAGAGCTCAGGGGATCACCCGGCATCGAGCAGTCCGTCTCCAGAGGCTTCGGCTCGGAGCCCGTCGCGAGGCCGTCCGTCCAAAAGGGGCTCCGTGCACATTATTAGCCGAGCAGAGGGAAGCCAGAGGAGAGCGACTAAAAACAAATACATGTTCCTGCTGGTACGACGTGATTAGTTGAGCACAGCTCCTCTCTTTTGTGAATCGGTCATGTTTCCCCAGAGCCGGTCACGGTCCAGCCAGCGGTTCCTGCTGGAGATTGTCCAGTTTTCATATTGGACAAATATATCCACGATGAAAAGGAGCAACAATGTTCGTTCAGCATCCAGTTGGGAACTTTGATGGAGGACATAACTGCAACACGATTGCTTTGTTTCTCTCCGTGCAGTTTGGATTGGAAGTATCTGGATTGTGTAACAAACAGAGGAATAAAAAACGCTGTATGGACACGCGTCATATTCCATCTGGATTGAGAAGTGTGTCATGGGCAGAATCCTACCATCTTTTTAAATTGCATTAGTTTCTTCTTCTTCTTTTGAACACGTAAGAGAATAACTGAAACTAGCAAAATATAACTGTCTATATATATATATATATATATATATATATATATATATATATATAGACAGTTTATTGTATTTAATTTTACATTGCTGTATTTAAATATATGTTGTATATATACATTTATATTTTATTTTATTTTGTATTTTATATTTCACTTTGCATACTATACTTCATGCACAGTCACTTTCTTTCTTATATCTATATTTTATTGGGTTTAGTTTATCGGTGCTACTATGTCAACAAATTTCCCCTTGGGGATTAATAAAGTATATTTCTATTCTTCTATTCAACACCCAGCGCCCATATACAAACCGTGCATTAACATAATTCCGTATTGCAAGTAGAACTAGAATGGGCACTCGGTAGAGCGCATACCTTCGCATATCACAAGATTGAATTATAAACAATTTGGCACTAGTTTCACGCAAATCGGATGCCAATTAACCGAGATATCATAAATTTACGTTTTTCACCTTTTCGTGACTTTGACCTTGACCTTTGACCCAATCACTCCCAAAAACTAATCGATTGTTCCTTGGGTCATGACCAATCATCTCACCAAGTTTCATAAGAATCAGCTCAGTTTTGTCTGATTTAGACGAATAACAAGTTTTTCACCTTTTCGTGACCTTGACCTTGACCTTTGACCCAATCACTCCCAAAAAACTAAACGATTGTTCCTTGGGTCATGACCAATCATCCCACCAAGTTTCATAAGAATCGGCTCAGTTTTGTCTGATTTAGACGAATAACTGACGGACGGACGGACATATTCACAAACGCCGGCGAAAACATTACCTTCTGCATTTTCAATGCGAAGGTAATAAAGAAATAGGACCAAGTGAAGTCGTGCTCCATTTTTATATTGTATCAAAGAAGATCTCATATTAAAAATGAATATTCTAACATTGCACCTAAAATAAAATAGGTATTAAAACTAGAAAAAAACCAGCCTACATAACCTTTGCCTTTTCTTACTCTGATAGTTTCTCTCTCATCATCCATCTCATATCCGTTCAGTGTGTTATTTATTATGTGTTTTATCTTTTCCTGTTTTCCATGTTCGCTTTTATTTTGTAGTAACTGTCCTCTCTTGTTTCAGAGACTTTATTTCGTGTCCCGGTGTTTCCTCGTTAGTGTGATGGTCTGCTCCACCCCTGATGGTGTCCACCTGTTCCAATTTCCTCATGTATTTAGGTCTGTCTGCCTGTGTCTTGTGTCAGATCGTCTTGTCTCCTGTCTGGTCCGAATCGTTCTTGTTCGTCTAGTCTTTTGTCCCTGGTTGTTTTTTTCCAACGTAGTTGAGATTTAGTTTTTGCACTTTGTTCATGTTTTTGCCAGCATAGCTGTGATTTTCTGTCTTCGATAAAAACCTTTTTGATTGCTCTAAACCTTGAGTCGTGCTTTTGGGTCCTGCCTTCTGAGTCGTTATATACCGAGGTATGAGAACCTTTCAACAGCATGAAAGTAAAATAATGTCTCTTCATGATTCAACGACAGAGCGTTGACAGAAAGACTAAAACACAGACTTCATATGTGGTACAGTCGACTTGCTAATGGAACCTAAGTAGCTTTCAAGTGGCATAGACTTTGGTTGTTTAGTGTTTTTGGTTGTACTCCATCCACTTACTGAACAAAACCAGATTCCATCTCTATGTAAGACCAGATTGTTTTCTGTGCTTTTCGTTGAGGTAGGGAGAAATCAGATCCCTCCTTCACATAGCAAAACTGTCTCTATTTCTTATAAGTACCTGGATTAATTGGAAGAAAAGTCTTTATCTCAATATTGATATTTACAGTACATCTAGCAGCGTGATTGACATTACAAATCAGGGAGCTTCTGACAAGGATGAGACCTGCCTGACACAACTCGTCTGAAGAACAAACTCGATTCGTCTTCCCCCTCTGCCTGAATGAACAGGTCAATAAGACCCGGGCGAGGGGCCAGCATCCACAAGTCATGAGCAGCTCTGGTGCCTTTCATGCTGTGACTCAAAACACAGAAGAGTCAGAAGTGATGCCTCGAGGCCCATTTCATCAGCCAAGCAATGTCTTGACGATAAATCGTGGTACCGCGTCCGCAACGTATTCATTAACATGTTCGGCCCAGCCACAAAGTACAGTAGATGTGTATTGCGCCAGTGCTGAGGCAGCCTATGCAGCGTTTGTTGGAGTGTGACCGTGACCGGGTTTATATATAGCCACTTACCAAAGAGCAGTTCCTTGCTCGCTCGCTGACGCCCTTGGGATCTAATGACATAGCCAAGGGGTTATGCTTCGTACCGGCTAAAAAACCCACTCTGGCAACTCTCAGTGGGAGGAGGACTGGCTGGAGAGAAATCAACGACAGACAAGAGAGAGAGAGGTACGTTTTCCAATCTGCTGCAGCGGGTACAAACTGTCCAGATGGAGCACCTTGCACTCCTTTTCTTTGTTGTGACATTTCCTTTTCCGCCCACTGAATCGCCAAATCTTGAATGTGAATTGACAGAGAGGAGAAATCATGAGGCTCCTCTCCAGTGACATCTCCAGAGATAAAGACACCCCCCACCACCACCACCACCACCACCAACCCACCCCGAACGGGGAGGAAATGCCATTTCCTCATCAAAGGATGCTCCAGATTCTTCGTGAGGTCTCACAGAAGCCGCGAGCGGCGTCAAGGCTCAGCCGCCATTGTGACACATTTGTGTCAGTGTTTTCACCGCGGGGGCCTTGTGGGCAGACACGGCCACATCCAAGGTCCTCCGAGGAGATACATCTGCTGTCGTTCTCTATCCGTACGACTGAACTCAACTGTGCGTGTGTCTTGATAAAGTAGCCGGCTCTTCTCATTTGTTTTCCGATGTAGACGTTGTTGGGGTTTTTTCTCCGTCTTTAACAATCAGGAAATATTTCTCTCATTTATGTTTATCTAGCTTGCAGCAACGACTCGATTGCCGAGTCTTTTTTTCACGTGAAGATAGGCGAGCGACTTGATAATTGGAAAAGTCAATCAAACGCATGGCGTGGATGTAAACATGCGGCGTCACACACACCACATTTATCGGCTGCAGAGTAAAGGAGCACATGTTCTAAAAATCTTTCCAGCCTCGGGGAAGATTGTCTATTTTCCTTGACAAGCAGCGCCATCTTATTTTATGTATGCAAAGGCCAAACGGCCTTTTAAATCAATGCATTGAAGGCCGGGAGGCGGACTCACTGCTGGTTGGGCAATACAATCAATATGCAATAACGTTGTTTTTATGAATCAATTAGGAATTTTACACATTTGTGATTTCTTTGTATTAATGTTTCATTTTTAGGTTGCAGTGAAATGATATTCACAACGATTTGCGTCGCTTTGAGAGAAATGGATGCAACCCTTTACTCGGCACACTTTAACTGCAGCTGTTCTGGTTTTTACCCATCAGCTAACGCACTGATTGTTTTGCAATATGCTGCGTACTGTTTAAAAACACCTGCTTTGCTATTGTGGAATATGTGTCGTGGTAGGACGGCCCACTGTGATTTATACTCCAAAGGTGTGTTCGTTTAATGAAATTCAAAACCAGAGGGAGGCACTTGCAAGTCCCAGTTGCAGCGGACATTGAAATAAGAATTACAAAAACGCGTAGACCCCGAGGATACACATAAAGACCATGACCAATCAAATGTCCCTATTGTCCAACTGTAAATAATGGCCTGCTGGGCTGCGGTGTTCACGAGGCCGGATTTGATTTGGCCTCCTATAAGTGTTCCTGAATATGTGTCTCTTATGTAATTAGCCTTGTGTGAAAAATATGATTTGTTTGGGTTAATGCATGTGTAATTACCCTCCTGAAGCCAATCTGAAAAGTGCTTGAATGATCTCCAATGAAGGTGAATTACATGAATTTCTCCTGTTAAATTGCACTTTGTCGGGATAAAGTATAAGTTCAATGCAACGTTTTCACATCACATGGGTATTTTAGTCCAGCACAGCACTCTGCAATGTCACTTCCATCTCTCCCTCAGCCCTCCAGCCCTCAGCCCTCCAGCCCTCCTTCCTTCCTTCCTTCCCTCCATCCCTCCCTCCCTCCCTTCTCCTCCATGTGACTGCTCTGCCACTGTGGCAGGGACCATTCCGAGTGCTTTTTTTTCCAACTGGACTTGCAGGCGAGTATCACCCCCAGCTAGACAAATATTATCCTTTTTTTCATTTTTTTTATTAGAGGAATATATAAGGAAAAAGGCAGGCAGTTAGACAGAAACTTACATCTGCCACAAATGACCTTCTCAGATCTAATTTCTGTTGCCCCCCCCCCCTTCCTTCCCAGAACAAGTGACTAATTAGAGCAGAAACATTTCCCCCACACTGTCAGAGTGCAGAGCTGTCTGTCTGTCTGTCTCTCTGTCTGTCTGTATCTCTGTCTGTTGGCTTCAATACAACTGGCAACATTTTACAGCATCTGCTCTAGTTAGACACGTTGGTGCACGCTATGTCTGAAAAGGCACATTTGTAATTTTACATTTCGGACTATACAAAATAAAATGAAAAATGAATTGAATTGAAGACCCAGCGCTAAGCGTGTCCTTGTGGTTGTGTGTAGTGATTCTGATTATTGGGAGTGCTTTTTTTTATTCGTGAAGATATAGGCTGAGGCTTTACCTTTCCCTCATAGAGAACAGAGAGTATATTTGCAAACATGAAAAGTAGACCCGGTCATCGTAAAGCTAAATGGTAATGAATGATCACAAAACAATACTTTAATAATAAGGGGGGGGGGCTGACAGCATGTGTTGTGTTGGGGCTATCCTCTGTGACCTGCCTGTGGTCAACGCCTACCTTTTCTTTTCTGTCTCTGTTGTCATTCTTCACTAAGTAACCTGAGTGTGCCAGCTTTAGTCCATGTATTAGATATGAGCTGATGACGAACACCTTCGATAACAGGTGTACTTCATCATTTCAACTTTTCACATTTATTTCCCAGAAATTAACAATCATGTTCAGGCTTCAGACGCATCTTTCTGACCTACATGTAACCGCCATCTGTAGCCGCGCGTATGCTCCGGTATTATAACATCTAAATACATGATTATAACATCTAAATACATGAAACACTCGTTATTCCAGACTTAAATGTGGCGGAGAGGCAGTAGGCTACACCGCGACGGTGTTGTGACGATATCTGTGCGTCCGTTTCAGTCTCCTCTCTGTGGAACGGGCAGAGTCCACTTTATCCACCGCGTCGGAACCAGAACCAGAATAAGCAGAGGTCGTGCACGCAGAGGCTGAAGCCAGAACCGCATAACCTCCTCAAAGTTTGGACTCGACGCGAGCCGAGAGGACCCCTCCGCTGCCGCGCGTCGGTCGTGCACACAACGCCCATGTTCACCGAGGGGGAGCGAGAGCAAGCAACGCGCGTTTCCCTCGTTGCCCTTACCGTCGAAGACCTTGAAACGACGACGGCCACGACATCCTGGATTTCTTCAGCCCGGGTCGGTGCCCCGTGTCCACGGCGTAAGTCCGGTCCATGGTCCTCGGTTTGAGGTATCTCTCGGTGTCCGAAAAGCCTCTTTGTCTCACGCGGTCGTTCTTGCGCACTGCCAGCGCGTGGTGGAGCGGAGAGAGCGCGGCGGGCTGGTTCTGCCTCCACAGATGTTTGGGTGCCGTCGCGCTCGCGTCGGTTCCGCCGCCGGCAGCCAGAGACGCCGTGCCCACTGTCCGGGAGGCGGCGGGCTCCATCCTCCCCAACGCGTCGGGTTTAAAATAGTGTGCAACAATAATAAACACTTTAGAGGCATATGGAATGACCCGGGGGTCTAGGTGATGGGAGGGACTTCGCGGCGCTGCGAGTCCAGGTGAATTTGGATATCTTTTTTGGGGGGAAATCGAAAGAAAAAAAATAGATATTCGAATGCAAAACTATAGGCCTGAAAGTAATAAAGGCAACTTTATAGCCGCTCTGGGTGCTTCACGTCTAGTTTGTTTGTTTTTGATCTCACGTAATGAGTTCACCTCCATCAACTGTATCCTCACTGCCCCGCGAAAACACATTGGACAGAGCCGACCGTGAACCCACCACGACCTACATCTGCGGTTTGAAGAGTGTCCCGCATGTGGAGCTCCGAGAGGGAACTCGACTCAATTAAATCGGGTCTCCAAACGCTCCCCGCTTCCTCCGCGCACGCCCATCCCAGCGAGGTGCTCGAGCTGCCGCGGCGGCGGCGGGTGCCAGGACGGTCCCCGCGGGCGGATGGTTCATTCCCAGTTGCCACTGCGCCTTGTGCCGTTAAAAGTTCACCCACGGTGCGCGTAAAACCAACTAGACATAGCGCTGCTCTTCCCAAGTCCCCTGCAACGAAAAGGCGCAACGCGATATAGGGAGCAGGGTGATCCATAAAACATGAGCGACCCACCCAGGGCACCTCCCCTCGAATCCTCCATGTGGGGAGAGAGCAGGAGAAGGGAGTGGACAGAGAGCCAGGTGGCCAGCATCATATAACACTTAACCAGTTCACCCCATAGCCTTATCCCAGAAGTGTGTGTGTGTGTGTGTGTGTGTGTGTGTGTGTGTAGAAGTGAAGAAGAAGAGTTAAGCTCTGCAGGTAAAGTAAGCTCAGCTGGACAGTAATTAAAGTGAGGGTCTTCAAAGGAAGTCTGTGTGCACCTGTGATGTCTACAGGGGGGGGCAGAGGAATCCAGCCACGCGTTAAACCTCCTCTCTTCTTCATCGTTTACACCAAAGTGGGGCTTTCAGGGAACACTGCTTCCATTGCAGCTCAAGCCCATTACTACCAAGGAAGGTAACGGTGTACACGGGGATCACGGCCTCTCCTGCGATCGCAGCACAAAGATGTGCAGATCAAGTCAAGATGAGTGCTTCTATAATTAATATGTTTTGATACAGAGTTTGTTATCTTGCATTTCTTGAATACGTTAAGGAAGTACGGTACACAATAGACAAAAGTGAAATCCGAAGAAAGAAGCGATAAAAACTAATTACGTCCAACTGTTTTGATGACATGTTATTGTTTGTGAATTCAATGCACTGATGGCTTGATTTGATCTGGCATTGGGCCAATACCAATGCTATTATTGATGCTAGGAGTGACATAATTAACATCTGTTGGCCCGTGTTTCAATCTGTTCATTTGTGGATGTATTGATGGTGAGTTGGGCCCATCTGTAACTCTTGTGATTCTAATTGAAACGACACTGATGTCCACAAAAACCGAACAAAACCTAACGTCGTTCCATGTTCAATTTGTAGTCTCGGGACTTGCCTGTTACGGCACAATCAATATATGCTGATGTATTTCGAGGCAATGCTATAAATTAAACAGAGGCGGTCATGCAAAGTGTTTGCAGCGTTGGAAATGTTTAATGGACTTGGTTTTACATTCCAATCATGAGAGCGTCTAATGGAAGAGGAGAGCACTACTTTGCCCGATTGGTCCGTGCATTGATACCGTAGAGCGTCGCATTAAGACACATCCAAAGGTAATCTCACTGAAGTCACTCAGAAGTTGCACTTCCATCCTTAATGTTTTACAACTGTACATTTCCCCCTCATCGCCGAGCTGAATTATGGATGAGTCAAGCTTGCAAAGTCAAGATGTATGGCCTTTGCCTCGCTGTCGCCCGTCCTCTCCGACAGTCCGTTACCCTTTAGCTGCTCGTACTTTAGTCCGTCGTGTTATGAAAGCAGTCAATCTTTTGCTGGATGTGGTGTTAACATGATGGGACGTAACTCGTGGTGTAAGAGGCTTTTCTGCAGTTAAAGGGCGGAATAACAATTAATCCACACGGTGATATAATCAAAAAGGCGTCGACGTAATTGAAAACATTTTTAAAGAGTTGTGAGCTGTACACACGGGGGAATAGTTTGCCCTTTTTCTGAAGTTCACGTAAAGGTTTTCCGACACTCGTTCAGAGAGGACGAGCTGCCTCTGCTGCTGATGCCCGGCACTTTGTCGTATCCTCCCAATGACTCGACTACGGTTCGTCACTGCGGGTCGCAGGTTCGGTTCGTGATGGAGTCTGACTGTATTTCTTGGAGTCGAGATGTTTTTGATATTATGGCACTTGTTTTGAAAAGAGAGGAGTGGAAACTATTTCAACACTAATGAAAATCGCTCCACCTGGCTAAAAAAATACGTTAGAGCTTAAGGAACAGCAGCTCTGCTTGGATGTAAACACGCATGCTGCAGAGTTCCCGAGCGGCCGACGATACGTGTTAGAAAGCTTTCGCGTCTCCAGAAGAAATGTTCCATCTTCCTTGACAAGCAGCCCGAGCTTATTTATGTGTGCTAACATTCCCTCTGAAAGAAGTCCACAAGTCAACAACACTTTCTTTAACGTCTCCCCCACAACACCAGATTCTTTCATTAAAGCTCAAGCCTTATTCAGAATAAGGACACGGCTTGAAGAACTGTATCTAGAATAAAAACAGGGTGGCACTTGAATGGCTCTTACTTATGGTATTACTCATGGTATTACTTAATATGGTATTACTTAATATAGTATTACTTACTGTATTAGTCCTGGTATTACTCATGGTATTACTTATGGAATTTCTCATGGTATTACTTACGGTATTACTTATGGTATTACTCATGGTATTACACATGGTATTACTCATGGTATTACTCATGGAATCTCTCATGGTATTACTTATGGTATTACTCATGGTATTACTTATGGTATTACTCATGGAATTTCTCATGGTATTACTTATGGTATTACTTATGGTATTACTTAATATGGTATTACTTACTGTATTACTCATGGTATTACTTATTGTATTACTTATTGTATTACTTATGGTATTACTTATGGTATTACTTACTGTAGTTTGGCTTCCTTGACAAAAAGTTACTTTCTTGATTCTTGTTGGTCTGAGTTTGCACTCATGGTTGATACACAGAGAGCGAGAGAGAGAGAGAGAGAGAGAGAGAGAGAGAGAGAGAGAGAGAGAGAGAAAGAGAGCAGGTCAAGACAGAAACGGGGGATGCATTTTCTTTCTCGTCGGGCGCATGACCTGCCACTGAACTGCACTACGAGATAGCGTGATGATAGATAGCGTGACGATAGATAGCGTGATGATAGATAGCGTGACGATAGATAGCGTGATGATAGCGTGACGATAGCGTGACGATAGCGTGACGATAGCATGACGTTAGCTTGACGATAGCGTGACGATAGCGTGACGATAGATAGCGTGACGATAGATAGCGTGACGATAGCGTGACGATAGATAGCGTGACGATAGCTTGACGATAGCGTGACGATAGATAGCGTGACGATAGCGTGACGATAGATAGCGTGACGATAGCGTGACGATAGCGTGACGATAGCGTGACGATAGCGTGACGATAGCGTGACGAGAGCTTGACGATAGTGTGACGATAGCGTGACGATAGCGTGACGATAGCGTGACGATAGCGTGACGATAGCGTGACGATAGTGTGACGATAGCGTGACGATAGTGTGACGATAGCGTGACGATAGCGTGATGAGGGAGAAACAGGGTCTATTGCAGCATGCCATCAAAGAGCAGTCAGAGAGCCGCCATCTGTTCCCATGTACAACATTAACTCAGGACAATAGGTATTGACCGCTGCCTTTTCATTCCCTCTGTGTGGTACATTTGAGAACCGTTCACTATGTTAATCTCAGATGCAGCGAGCCCAGTTTGTTTTCGTCTCCCCTCAGCGCGTCCAGCCGGTCGGGGCCGTCTCTGCCGAACATCATTTCACTCTCGGGATGGAGAGCGCTTCTTTTTGGTCACGTTCTCCAGGCGTAAGAAAGGGAGAGCGCACTAAAAGGGAGCGCGACCATTTGCTCCACGTTTGTTTGTCTTCTCTTGGTTGTAAAACTAAGTCGTCGCCATGAGCTCTAAAACGGAGACTTTGAGGCCTACATCGGGCCTTTGCGATATGCTTCACGAAATATCACACACGCTTGGACAATTACAGTTTGAAATGTATGAATGAATTAGATGTACAAGGCTATCGCGTTGCCATATAACACAGGAGATTCATCAAAATCACCGAGCTAAATGAGAACATATTTTGAGGCAGAGGTGTTTCACAAACAAAGATCTCCTGAGTTGTTGTATCTTGTCTGTCATGTTTAAATAGTGAATAACATTCCCTGTTTCGAGATCAGTAAGTGCCAGAGGTGAAAATCATCTATTGGGCCTAGTTATTTGATGAGTCACACTAATTGAAAAAACAGTGGTGTGCATTATTACTACACTACACATCAAGCATACTTTTTATTGCTGCCAACCATATTTCAAATTGTAAATAATTGATTTCCTACCTTTCAGGCATCCATTTGTTTCTGGTAATGACTGGTATGAAGCTCAATTAGAGGCTTGGGAGTTGTGTGGACCAGTAATCCATCACCGTGACATGCTGCCCCAGTAAAGGGTTTTTCACTTCTCCTTCTTTGTACTCATACTTCAACTATGGCTTAATAATAATAATAATTCAAACTTATATGGCGCTTTTCTGAATACACAAAGACGCTTAAATCAAATTAATAATATATTCAAATGGCCTGTTGACAACTAAATTCACACATTGCACAAAGTTATTGATTTGTCTTAAATATAACTAATTAACACGGGTACAACAATTACCTGCAATCTTGGACACATATCCAGTCGTCCATTACTATACAATAACATAACTTTGACAAGGAAATGTGATGACATGTGGTGGATTAGAAGAAGTGGCTTTAAACCGTTACTTACGCCCTGATAACATATACGGAGACAAAAAGCACAGAATCTCAAAATGTGTGTAAGAACACAATAAAACGTTACACAGCCACCAGTAAACGTGTAATTACATTTCAACCTGTAAGCACCGAGTCAAGCACTTAACCAGAGATGTGTCTTCACTCACATCAGACGGCTGCCGTATTGATTAAACCACTCCACTCTAATAACACCCTACTCTAATTACCTGTTCCACTGGAAGTTATTTTGTAAGGAAAAGACAGACAGACACACACACACACACACACACACACACACACACACAAACACGTCCACGCCTTCCTACCTGCTGGTGTCGGCGGAGGTGATGGCGATGAGTGGCGGGGTGCGTAGCGGCAGTGTCGTGGGCCGGGCCGGAGCCGCGGCCGTGTCCGACTCCGGCTTGCGATCGCAGTAGTACTGCTCGGCCTGGCGGAAGGCCAGCGGGGGCAGCTGGACCGTCCGGCTGGACAGCCTCCGCACCAGGTAGGGCTCCAGGGAGAAGACCGGCCCCGGCTCCAGGGAGTCGGACGAATCATCCGACACCTGGTGGAGGAGAAGAGAAGTGTCGGTGAATTCTGAACTTCGAGGAGAAGATCGACCGAATCCGGTGTCGATTACCAAACTTCAACAAGCGGTGAGAATGACGTTGAGACGTGACACCCCTCACACCCCGGGGAGGAGAGGGTCTGACGGGGGTCCATCGAGCCACGCCTCTACAGCCTGCTGACAGTCCTCATCAAGCAAATACGTGGAAACACCTGTCGACTGAGGGAGACGTTTTCCTTTCGTTGTCCTGTATACTTTAAAATATATTTATGTTGCCGCTGCGCCGCCACACAAAGCAGCCTCCCATGTGCTCCTCTCTTTATTAGCACAGCCACAACACACATAGTATATTTCAAACATTATATTCAAATTCACACACACATTGTAATATACGATATTTCTGTATAAATGTTATTTGCATGATGCAGTTTATTGTTTCTTCTTTTCCTCTTCCGTGTATCTATGTAGGCTAGCCTGTGCACAAGTTTCTGATAATTGTTCAGTTTTTTTCCGAGGGCAAAGTATTCCTCACTTTCCCATATTTAAGTTGTAAATTATGGTTTCACCGAATTAGCATTTTATTGATTAGAGAACATTATTCGCACAACAGAAATGTACATCTCAATTGACCTCTTGCATATGACTCAGCGGATCACATTAGTTAAAAAGAATAATGAGAAGTGTTATAGGGGAAAGCATATCTGTGTTATTAACACGATTATAATGCTTTTAGGAGAAATGATGTCAGTGTATAATGTGTTGAATAAATAGCAGAAAAAGAAACAAATGGAACGCATATGCGTACTCTTATTGTTGAGGACTCGACGGAGGTTAAAATAAACTCACTTGAGGAGAAGCGGCAACTCAAAGTGAAAACGCAACATCACGTCGGGTCAAGAGGGGAGAATAAAAAGAATCTTCTGACGGGAATTTCAGCGGGAGGCGAGAGCGACGTGGAAGCTGAGGCTGTGTAGGTCTGAAGTGAGGCGGCGTGAGACAGAGAACGTCAACGTGGAGGAAACGCAGCAGGCGGTGGGTAGCCGATGAATAGTTGAGAGTTGATTCTCCAGACTGCTTCAAGACCTTTAGAGTCAAACTTTTCCCTGAGAGTGAGCACCTGTAAACCCATCAGCAGTCATCAATCTCCTCTTGAAACATTTTGAAACGCATTACCTAATGCAAATTAGTAGTTTGAATATGCAAATTGGTGTTTACTATCGTTGTATTAGCCTCCAGTGCAAGATGCCCCCCCCTCCTTCTCACTCTTCATACACAATACACAAAGATGCTGCTGGACTGGTGGAAAGAAGCTCAATTCTGTGTTGTTTCTTGATGTGATGTCCTTGGGACACAGAGCTAATCAGATATTTGCCTATTAAGTGATTGCAGAAACATGAGCAATTTGAAATTAAGTCTCTGATTTTCAGCCAATTGTGTGTGTTGCAGATATCCATACATTTTTGCCGAACCAGGTAGAGGTGCTCAGGTGTGTGTGTGTGTGTGTGTGTGTGTGTGTGTGTGTGTGTGTGTGTGTGTGTGTGTGTGTGTGTGTGGCCTGGGGCAGCCTTCCCTATAAAAAACACCTCTTCACCCTCTGAATGCACATAAATAAAATGTATACATAAATTATCCTGGCAGTCAGCACCACACGCTGCCCTATCCAGCATTATTAGACCAGCAGGACCTCTCCAAGCACCAACTGTGTGTGTGTGTGTGTGTCCCTTTCCCTCTTTGTCGTGACTGTTCGGCTTCACCCTCCATCGTGCGGCCACAACACCTCATACAACCCCTGCTCGTCCATCCTTGCATCCGTCAACACGCCAATCTTCATCCAAAAAGCCAGCGAGCCTTTATTCCTTGGTAATTACCTGTATTAGACTCACTGTTACAGATGGTTGATTACGGATGAGCCCGCATGATTAACCCTCATTTTTCATCAGGCTGAAAGTAAAGCGTATGAATAATAAATCTAATGAGTTATGTCACTACTAACCACAACATTATTTGGCAGTATATTCTCAAGACTACGAAACAATTGCTGTAATGGCCCGTTGCTCTTGTAGCTTCTGGTTAATGCTGATGTTAACCTTGGACCTGCACTTCATTTGACGCATTACTTTTATTAAGTCACCGTAAATCCTTCTATGAAGGCGGTACAAAGTTAATGTATTATTGCTCGCCTTTAGTATTTCACATTACGTGATGTCTGTCCTGTGTTCAGTGAAAAGGAGAATATTCAAGTCCGTAGAAGTCATTCCTATACAGTCACAAATAAAGAGCTAAAATTGTTGTCACTGGGATTGTGCCTTGTGGTGTTTCTTCTTATAACTATACTTACCATCTAAGGAATGATAAAACAATAACAACAACAAAATGAAGCGTCTTTGAGTACTATGAAAAGCGCTATAGAAATGTTATGTATTATTATTATTATTATTATTATTCTTAAAAATAATATAAAAAGAAAATCGGATTAAAACGGCAATAACATCAAACGCCCTTCAATAATTTAAAAACAAATCAAGAGAGTTTCATGATAAATTCTGCAATAGACAAACAACACATATAAAGATTTCAAATATATATTTTTTTGTGTGTCAAGCTATGGATTATACAAACACTGCCCTTCCTCTTCACTCATTTGTGCCGTCTCTCCTAAAGTGGCCCTTTCTGATGAGTGGGATCAGTGGAAGGTTAATTGGTCCGCGGTGACCCTTGGGTGCTCTTTGCGTCCTCCAGGTGTCGATCTGTTGATGGTCTCGTCCAGGGCGAGCCGCGAGGTCACGTCGGATGAAACCAGTCAGCCGAACTCACGTTGTGAATTTTTTTTATGTCCTTCTATTTTGTGATAAGATGTCGGGGTTAACAGAAGGAGACACTTGCTCAGTGCCGGTCGGATCGGGTTCATCCCGAGGCTCTCGGTTGTCATTTCCTCGCCCCTTTCGCTCCTCGCTTCAACCGCAAGTTATTCTGTGGCTCTGTCTTGACGGCCGTGAGCGAAGAGGCACGACAGCTTCCAGGAAGGGTTTTAACGCTCGGCACCGCCCCTTATGTTCATACGTCAATTTTAATTGGACGCTGCAGCAGATCAGACTGATAGCTGGGGTTTCAGAGTAAAAACGGATCGCAGATTAAACTCAAGATGCATGTTAGATTTGTTTTCCGATTCCCCATCTGGTTAAAATATAAGTACATTTTATGTCTGATTAACAAAGGGGACCAGAAACAACTTTCATTATTTATGAAATTATTAGTCTTTTCTTGATCTGTTAGTTATTTCCCTCTCCATCTTTTGTTTTGGATATAATTAAAGTCAGGGAGAGAGAGCTGGAGAATACAGAACGCAGTATAAATACCACACACTGTGTATAAATACTCAATGCAGTTTGTTAGACAGGTCCCAGGCTACAGAGAGACCCCCCCCCCTCCATTCTGACATTGATGATAACTGTATCATTAATAGTAAGAGTTGTAGTTTAACACCATTAAATCAACAGAAAACATTCTCTGATAATTTGTATCAATATTTTAAGTGGATTTTTTTACAATTGCGTAACATTGATCATGCGTGCAGATAAACTGTCTCTCCACCCGTCGTCCCTTCCATCGAACCGCATAGCAACCAGCTCCTCCGTGATATTAAACTCCTTCGTTATCCCACGTACAAAGACGCTGAACTGGAGCACGTCCTCAAACGCCTCTTTTTTCTCGGGGCAGAGTCCACCGAACAGTCTTTGATCCAACTCCCCTTCAGAAAATGGCTTACTGTCTTTAGCGATTTTGTGGGATATCACATCACTGGTCTTGACTGCTCCTCCCTGGATGTGAGGAGCCTGGTAAGAAGTCGTCGTTGGGTCTGCAGCCTAACGAGCAAACCGCCGGCGGCCCGTCGCTCTGCATCGGTCCAGTTCTTGTATTGGTCCTCGTGTTTCGTCCCGTAGTGTCGATTACATTCGTAATCCTTAAACACAGCGACCTCCACACACTGAGCCCACAGCTCTGGCTTCGACGTCACTAAACAGAGACTTAGACGTCTGTTGTCGTGTTAAAGACGCTACATCCTGTATCAACCTTTCGTTTTTTACCGTGAATGGACATTTGCTCGCACAGGTAAAATAATACATAAGTAAAAGCAGTGAACCTATATTGCATTAGTTGACATGCACTTATTTATTTAATTGTAATTTTTGATTGACCTGACGCAGGCCAGACAGGGACAGCCAAAAGGCCGCAGGCCGTTAAATGCCCAGGTCTGGCTATTTACTATAGATTGGACCATAAGTTACTAGTTATTAAAATAGTGATTGAAACCCTTAATTCATATCTACTGTATTTACTGAGTAATAAATCAGGTGAAAGTAGTCATTTCCCCATAGACCTCTACACAATAGATCGTATTGCTACCAGAGGAGTCGCCCCCTGCTGGCCATTAGAACAAATCCAAGTATTCAGGCCTTCCGCTTCTGAGAAATGCCAGAAAATCTGGTGTGAAATATTTTGAGGACATTTTATTTTTACATCACACTTTACATTACCACTTCTATCATTACAATGAATACATGTGAGTATGTTGATAAATGTGTCTCTTAAACGGTCACACATAATCTTTACTATGTGGTTAATTGATAGACTATTTATTTATTGAATTACCATAAAACATGCTACATTGGGTATATATAATTATCGAGATGCAAAATGACCTATATAGGAATCGAACATCTGAACTCTTCAGAGATTTATGATTATTTATGCTTTCGAGGAAGTGACCCTTCAGAACGATACTTAGAAACAACTTCTCCTTGTGAAAAAGAACTTCATTTACTTCAGAAAGCTGTGGTTTCCGTGGGCGGTGAATGTGGTTTCGAGTCCAGAGAGTAAATAAATCATTACAGAAAGCACCTTTGGATGCTCCCACAGGACACCGGGGATGATGGAGGGGTCTCGCTGCCACACACTGTTTAAGGGAGTTAATAAACCAACAGAGTAGGCAACACAGACCGAGTCCAAACCAGCCGTACGAGCCGGGCCGACGCACCCGAGTCGCTTTTACCGAGCCAAGCGAGAGAGAAAATCTGATAGAAAAGAGTGTGTGCGGAGACAGAGAAGTAAAAAGTTTGTTAAAACAGACTGAGGATACTTTGATCATGTCATCACATCAGTGGACCGACTGAAATATCACTGTCTATATTATAAAATAGGTATTTTGCACTTTTGAGACTCAAGAAAAACACAAGGTGCACCCTGCTTTGATTTATGCTTTAAGATGGAAATGGTTAAAAATGTATCTGAATTTGTATTCACCAGCCTTTCACCTGGGGGTCGCAGCCTTTGATGAGGACTATTGATGTGAGGCTTCGTGTATGCAGGTGGTTCAAGACCGGCTCCAGGTCCTTTCCCCACTGCAGCTCTCATTTATTCATGTGCGGGCTGACAGGCGGCCACATCTTCTCCTCCTCAGACTTTGTGACTAAACCAAACCTCCACTTTTAAGCTACATCGCCACGGTTTAAACTGTCACATGAGTTATCCGTCAATTAATTCACATCATCTTATCGAACAGGACGTCGACCCTTTTTCGAAAGCTGAAATTTCCATTGTGATCCTTTTGCGAGATTAAGACGGCACATGGGTTTGGTGTCGCTCGGCCTTTTCATTTTTTGGTATGAGTTCACAGAGAAAACAACATCAGGTCAAGACCCAGGGTTCTTACACATGTTGGCCGATGGGTTTCCATAACTTTTCCATGACTTTAAACCAAACTTCCATGACCAAACTGAAACAGAAAAGTGAGAACATTTAGTATTTAAACTATGTGAATTCCAAAGCATACAGTCTACATTAAATGAATCAAATGAATAAGAGACAATATTTTGATTAAAAGAATAAACACTTGCTTCCCGAGCTCTGGCCAACAAACTTAAGGTGCGTTCACTTGCAACGCGCCAAAAAGAAATTGCGCCGCCAATACGCCGGCTTATATTTTGAGTCTTTCTTTCTAAAACATATTCATTATTTAAAACTCGCCGTAAATGAACACGTGATCATAACACATTTCCATGACTTTTCCCAAACTTTTGTGATTTAATTATTTTTCCATGACTTTTCCAGGCCTGGAAATGACCATTTTAAAATTCCATGACTTTTCCAGGTTTTCCACGACCGTACGAACCCTGAAGACCTCCGCCCTGTCGGCTCTTTCTGCTTTATAACAATTGGGCTCATATAGAAGTGATTTCATCCAAAGATAACGGTGTGACATCATCAGTAGGCAGGACATGTGTTGGGGGTCGCGGAGAATTTCCTTCCTTGATGCATCTATCTCCATGCCAACCGGATGTTACTGCGTTGACTCATGGCGAGCGGAGAGGCATTTCTCTCTCCGGAGAAAAGAATCGTATAACCAATATCGTTTATAAACACAATATGAACTCACCTGGCATCATTTCACGTTCCGTGTCGGGATCCATGTTGATGATCACACAAACGCTTCAGAAACAAGTGGGGAAGGAATGAGCCATCATCGCCTAAACCAAGGGAGGAGGGGGGGGGCTACCTGCACTACACTCAGTATGTGCGACCCTTACTCGTCCGGGCCGTCATCATTCATCTCGGGGCTCTGAATTCATTGATCGATTTTTTATCAGAGAATGAATCTTAAATGGATTTTGCGTGACGGCTGGCGGCGGCGAGAGAAGTAACTGGGGGAAAAAACGTAACGCGGACAAAGCTGATGAAGGAAGAGAGAGAAAGAGAGAGGAGATGAAAAAGAGAGATGGCAATTGGATGAGATGCGGTAAATCACCTGGTTGAAAAAACAATTTAGTTCTTCCATTTATCTGCCGCCTCATAGGCAGCTCCCGGCTCCCTGGAGGCCGGCACTACATTTTAAACAAAGGAGAGCGAGGGAGGCATTATCCACAATCTGCCCTCCTGTGCCTGAATGCCATTGGCTCCACAGAGATCTCATACTCTATGCAACCTGATTTATTTAGGCAAACTCAATATCCGTGGCTCGCGTTACTCTGCATGAGTCTCCGTGAGTCACGACTTGGCGCATGATGTCTTGGTGGAAGGGTTGCCTCAACAACACGGGTTTATCTCTCCCTTCGTGGCGAGAGCTGCTAGTATTTACGACCACGGTGTGCTTTTTACTGGCTGATCGGACGGTTGACCGAGCTGTAAAACACAGCATCCTGTGGCGTAATAACAATTAACTCGCTTCATCTCCTTCAGTACACAGTGCTCACAGCTCCACAGCAGATTCATCAGGGGGACGGAGAAAAGGGGGCGGAGCTTCAGTCCTCTTTTTGCCTTTACGTCAGGAAGAATTCCCCCAGTACATACGTAGGTACGCAGATATACGTGAATAATAGGTCTCATAAGGGGTGTTTTGCATTGGAGACACTTAGTACCATAATAATGTATTCATAAAACATAATGGACTTTATTTAAGGTTGACTTTTTTCACGCCGAGAATTAATACGTCTGTGGATTTTAAGTACGAGGTAAGTGAAAGGGTAACACGGATGATCGCTGGGAGAGGCTGCCAACTTTTTAAGACCTGATGATAGTTTTTTAAAGGTCTTAATCAATCATCAGAAAACATTATAGCACATTTAATCAATGAATCACAGAGTGTGTGGAGCTGCACCACATGTAGCAGTAATTTCACTTCCCTTTTGTGTGGGATATCAGAAATCTCCATGCCTCTGCTAAGTGTCTGCCGCTACCATTATATGCAAATTGCTTTCTATTCTTAGATATTCCTGCTATACATTATGCCATGAGGGTTTTTTACCTCTCCCTTTTCTATCCAAAGCAACTTCCTCTTACGTTTCCATTCAAATTTGCTTCACTCCTTGGTTTATAAATAAAAAAATCAAATTTTTATTTTGATGTGACGCAGCACGCCTTGGGTAAAATAAGTCTGCCACGAGCGTCCTGTTTCGCATGATTACGTGACTCGGTAGTTTGTAAAAACGGAATAAAAACACAGATTGTTGTTTCACTCTTAATCCCAGCAGGAGAAAAGTGACAAAAATGAGACAAGGGAAAAGATTAAGTTCGAGAAAAATAGCAGGACGGATGATAAGGAGCAGCGACGGTGCACTGGAGTGTCAAAGTGGAGGAGATGAATCAATTTGTTTCAAAGAGCCTCTCTCCCTCGTCCCTGAGTAGCCTGAGGCGGGAGAAGAGACGGCTGACAGGTACAAGACCTCGACCCTGGGCCCGGCGCTGTGAAGCGAGGAGGGGGGAACCGATGCTGCAAATGCAGAAAGAGACTTACAATAAGTGCATCAACCTGGAGAACAAACTAAGAACAACAAGAACACAGAAAGTAACATTTCCTCAACATAGTCCAACTACAAAAGTACCACAATAAGAGATATTTAAGAGCCACTGAAGTCAGGGTTGTTACACATGTTGACCAGTGGATTTCCATGACTTTAAACCAAATGTCCATGACTCAACTGAAATCTCGGTATAAACATGAACTGTAGAAAATGTAACGTATTGAGAGCGTACGGCGGTTGATATTTTGAGCGTCTTTCTTTAAAAACTCTATTCATTATTTCAAACTCGGGATTATAACACATTTCCATGACTTTTTCCGGCTTTTATGATTTAAGTTTTTTCCATGACTTTTCCAGGCCTGGAAATAACCATTTTAAAATTCCATGACTTTTCCAGGTTTTCCATGACCGTACGAACCCTGTGAAGTGCTAATCTGTGTTTTAAGCCAGATGTAGTCGGAAAAGATGTTTTTTCAGTTTCCGGCGGAAGCTGTAGAGACTTCCTGCTGTCCTGATGTCAGCGGGAAGCTTGTTCCACCAATCAGGAGCCAGGACAGCAACCAGTCTGGATGTAGAGCGATTAGCTCGAAGTGCAGGAGTCACAAGCCGGTTGGCTGTTGCCGAGCGGAGCGAACGTATAATGTGAATTCTCATCTGCCAAAGGGTCAGGGTCACCGTGAAACCGAGACGTGAAGTGCAGGCGACTCAGAGCCGAGATGAAGCGTCTAGATCGTTCCGTAACGGTGAGACAGAAAGATAGGGCGCCATGTCGACCGTCAATTGAATCCGGGGGCAACCGCGGCAGATTCCTCGCCTGGATGCGGTCCTTCCCCCGAGTTCACGTGGCGCTCTGCACGCGGCGGCACCGCGCCCGGCGCCCGGCGCTCGGCGCGCCGCCAAACAACTTATGCAAGATTGATCGCACTTTAAATGCAGTCAACAGGCTGTGAAATGAGAAACGCCGAGCGGGTGGTAATGTTTCTGTGCACAAGGTGTAGCGAGACGGATCGATACGGGGCCCGCCTGCCTCCCTGTGTGCTTCACGGTGAGCGTCGGCTCCCCACAAACAAGCAGGACACGGACCACATAAATGAAACAAAGTGTTCTCTTTGAATTAAGGCAGAATTTAGGGGCAAAACCACGTATCAATGGTTGAATATGTCCTCATTGTATGAGCCGCCTGCTAATCGGATTACATGTTTCACGTGCGCCGTACACGGCTCCACTCTCTCATGGATAAATAAGCCGGCAGATAAGCAGTAGCTCAAAGACAATTAACAATGTTTGCTCTGGCTCTGTCACATCAGTGATAAGAAGACAGCTATTAGCAGGTCTATCGTAACAATGCACTACGGTGTGTGTTGTGTGAGGAATGAGCGCAGGGTTTAAGAAGAGTGATAAACAGCCCTGACAACGAGGAGGAAAACGTGGCTTTATGGTTTTGGATAAATTGTACCGGTCCATAATGGCCCCTTCAAATCCTGAACTGGATCTGAACTAGTGTTAAAAGCCCAGCTTTGGGGGAATTCAATTTAGTGTTTCTGCTTCTTCTTTTTACCTTCGCATTGAAAATGAAGGTTATGTTTTGATCGCCGTGTGTAAGAGCCAAATGCCTGATTTAATTTGTTATAGTAATTTAGTTTAAAAAGATTTTAAATGTTAACGAAAGATAAATCTTTATTATGATTTGAAGGAATGTTTATGTTAACATTTATAATTTGGTATTGTATTTAAAAGCTTAATAATTTGTTAGAATCTGTTGCCAATCAGATGACGTCACGTCACTATATCAGCTGTGCGTTGAGCTGTCAGTCTTGTTTTGAGTTCAGAGAGAGATGGAAGCGATATAGTTTTTTGACCGCGTGACCGTGTGACATGTGAACCTGTAAACTTTACGTTTTAAGTAAACAACATTTTGTATGAAAAAGCCACTTGTGTCACTCGCGTTTTCAATCAATAGCTTCAAAGACTGATCTCTAACGAGTGGTACGTAAGACTCCAGAACTAGACGGAGTGCCACTACACCGTGTATTTATGTCTGTATATGTATGCGTGTGTGCGTGTTATTTGCGTAAGTAAAAAAGTATTAAGCCGAATTGCATGAAATTTGGTGGGGTGATTGGTTATTATCCGGGGAACATTTGATTAGATTTTGGGATCAATCTGGTCAAAGGTCAAAGGTCAAGGTCATAAAAAAACGTCAAAATCTTCTTGAATCGCATGACATTTGGTGGGGTGATTGGTTATTATCCGGGGACCATTTGATTAAATGTTGAGATCGATCTGGTCAAAGGTCGAGGTAAAGGTCAGGAAAATGACAACATCTTCTTGATTGGCTTGAAATTGGTGGGATGACTTTTGGGATCGATCGGGTCAAAAGTCATGGTCATGGAAAGGTCAAAATCTTATTTTTACTATTCTATAGCACGGTCAATTTGGATCCAATTGGCATGCAACTAGTGCCAAAATGTTCATAATTCAATGCCCAATCTTGTGATATGCGAAGGTATGCGCTCTACCGAGTGCCCGTTCTAGTTTATTTATACATTTATACATATTTATTTGTATGCGTGTTACTCGCATAACTCAAAAAGTATTAAACAGAGTCGCATGAAATCTGGTGGGATGATTGGTTATTATCCGGGGACCATTTGATTAGATTTCGGGATCGATCGGGTCAAAAGTCAAGGTCATGAAAAGGTCAACATCTTCTTTTTACCATAGCACGGTCAATTTATATCCAATTTCATAATTCAATGCTCAATCTTGTGATATGCGAAGGTATGCGCTCTACCGAGTGCCGGTTCTAGTTTTTAAATGTTAGTGTGAGAAAACTGGATGAATCATTACTTGTCGTCCTTTTATTCCATTATCCCTGGTCCCTTTTCTTTATTTGATCTCCTGCAGCTGGTTCTTGTCCCACTCATCCTTCAGCTACGTATCTGCGTCTCTGATAATGTTCCCCTCCTCTGATCCTGTTCAATCTAATTTCACAGCTCCTTCTCATCTAATATCTTGTCGTCCGCTTTCCCGCTCCTCATCCCTGTATGAGCCGAGTGTCGACTGGTTTTACTGTTGATGAATGTGATTTTAAATCGTCAAAAAACTCCAGCTGAATCCTAATACTCCATCTTTTAACTCGTCCCGTGCGTTAAACCCCCAGCCGTCGTCTTCCCTTCACCTCGCCCATCCACCCGCTCTCTCGTCCCCGAGGCCAGAAACCCAAACACACGGTCTGACGCTCCCCCGCAGGGCTCTATTCGACGATCGAGATGAGCGCGGGAAGTAGACACAGCGGCGCGTTGCCCGTTCCTATTCGCTCATCGCATTCACAGGGCCGCGGTCACATCTGCGTAACCATGGCGACGCTGATATGGTGACTCGTGACTATTCATCAATGGCGCCGCCTGATTGGACAGCCCCTGAGAGCCTTGCAGAAAGTATTCATCAATGCAGCCTGTGTCCCTGCTCTACCTCAATATGCCCCTCAGGAGGATGAGGGAGCATCTCCGCTTCTCTCAGTTTGTTTTTCACCTTCAGTTCTCGTCTTAGCCGCACCCCGCCCCCACCCCTCCCTCTTCGCTCTAATTACCTGTCCTCTCTTGATGTCCCACCCATTCCTCTCGCAATAATTGTCGCTCCTCTCTGCCCCCTCGCCCTGCTCTCATCTCTCCGTCCTAACTGACGAAGGCGTATTTGACATGAATTATAGGCCAACTTGCCGAATCTCTTCCTGCAGCTCACCGCTGCATCCCGTCAACGTCCCTGTAGCGGTGAGATAGAAAGATAGCGCGTGTGTATGTGTACAGATTGTAAAGCCCTCTGAGGCAAATTTGTAATTTGTGATATTGGGCGACACAAAATAAACTGAATTGAATTGAATCAATAACGGAGGAAGATAACAGTAACAAATAAAAAAAAGAAAATGTCCTGGAGGGAATTCTTATAAATTCTTTGTACTGTTATCTCCCTTTTAAATGGCACAACATGTGAATTATCTATGAGTTTCTGTTCCATTAGTAGGTATCTTATTCCATTATAAAAAGGTAATTTGTAACCGTCACTGTTATTTTTTACTATGACTATTCATGCAGGTATTTTTAATAGTATGCAAGTGGGTCAGTGTGCTTTTTGTTTTAATGTAATGTGTCGTGTATTAGTTTGAGCCGTCTGTCTTGGGCAATCGTGTCTTTTGTTGTAGTTCTCTGGCTTCAGTGTTTCTCCACGGGAGAGGCAGAGTCCATCAGCATCAATCTAGATTTTCTGAAAGTTGCACTTTGATTAGTATCATTGAGATCCGATTAGTACATTAATATTCCACGTCGCTACAGCAAAATGCATCTGAAATGTTGAGCTGATAATAATACGGTTTCTATACCGGCAAAAGCAACAGGTGGGCCATGTGGCAAACCAGCAGTCTTTCAAGGGGAAATACCCCATCTGCATACTGAATGCCTTTCCTCTCTAATGTCAGACAACTTGAAAGACCCTAAATGTGGATGTCGAGTCAAGGTCAACAACCAAGAAGTGCGATTGAATATCTTATTCATGCACAGTGGAATAAAAACCTGATTGCGTCGGCTGCCGCTGCTGCTATATCCGAGCTCCATCTCACAGCAGTTCTGACCTCTCTAGATTTCCAGGAACCCGCCTATTAAATCCAGATGGATAGTGGTGGGTGACGGACAGCTTGCACACGACTCCGACGACATCGTGCAAAAGCCCAGATACAGTCGGTAAGACGTTGCCGGCAGCTGTCGTGGGGGGATGGGTAATAATGGAGATATGCAACCAAAATAGCAGTTTTTACCTTGTGTGGTGATTGTATAACACGGTGCTGTAAACACTACGGTTAACAGTGTTGGGTACGAACAAAAAAGAGGAAAGCGTTCGTATTATTGTCTGTCATGGATGATCTCCGAGGACGTGTGGGCATTTCTTGCTAAAAGACTAATTGGGTTTTATCTAGAATCTCACCTGAATCCCTCAATGGGCGACGCCTTTCTTTTACCCTTTTCTACAGCTAATGGGAACGTAGCTGAAGTTATTTTGCTACGTTTGAATTCTAAACCTATATTTAAGCAGGTGACAATCATTAACAACTATTTTGAGCCACTTTCTGTAACTACCTGGACGTATAGGTCACTCTGTGCATCATTTACTTTGAGCCAACCTCATTGGCTGTCATCCTGGCTGTCGTTGACAGAGACGTTACTCGGCAGCCTCCCCCAGGTCCTAGTGTCCGGGATTTATATTGTTAAGTATGATGATCGGCTATTGGATTGTAATTTAAAGGAGGGGAAAACATACAACCCAGAATGTATGCACATATGGAGCATTTTAAAGTTATAAATAACATGTCCATGTGAGAAACAATAGTTTCATTTAATGACATCACCAAAATAAATGTTTAAAGCCAATAATGCCAAATGATTTTGAGCGGGAAGAAGAACATTTTAGGGGGGCTTAAAGGGCGTAAGCACTCGTTTCTGTACTCAAACCCGGGTTCTGCTTGCAGTAGAGCGAGTGTTCCCGTCACCGGGCAGAACTCCACCGCCATACAGAGTTCAGATGAGAATTGTGACAAAAAAAATAACATAAGGCCCTTAAGTTTGTTTAATAAAAGAACAAAATGTAGACCTGTTCTTTAGAAAAGGTGGCGCCGCCTGGAAGAGCTTTCGGAATAATCACGGCAACGACCTTCTCTCGTTCTCTTCAAGAGGAGAATCTATTCACTGATCACACGTAAAACACGACTCTCCCCCCCACGCCGAGTACGGCCATCTAAGCACCCACATGTTCGTGACATCATCCTGAACTCGGACCTGCTCCAAACTGAAATCTCGCTATAAACAAGAAAAAAGTAGAACATTTTGCGTATTGAGAGCGTACGCCGGCTTATATTTTGAGCGTCTTTTAAAAAAAAACATATTAATTATTTCAAACTCAGCGTAAGTGAACATTTGATTATAACAAATTTCCATGACTTTTCCAAAACTTTTATGATTTAAGTTTTTTTCATGACTTTTCCAGGCCTGGAAATGACCATTTTAAAATTCCATGACTTTTCCAGGTTTTCCACGAACGTACGAACCCTGAAGACCTCCGCCCTGTCGGCTCTTTTTGCTTTATAACAATTGGGCTCATATAGAAGTGATTTCATCCAAAGATAACGGTGTGACATCTTCAGTAGGCAGGACATGTGTTGGGGGTCACGGAGAATTTGCTTCCTTGATGCATCTATCTCCATGCCAACCGGATGTTAGTGCATTTACTCATGGCGAGCGGAGAGGCATTTCTCTCTCCGGGAAAAAAAACAATATGGTTTATAAACACAATATCATTTGAGTTTTGGAGTTTTCCAGGTTTTCCATGACCGTACGAACCCTTTAATTCCATAAAATGAAGTACAATAGAAGCAGGGAGTATCTTGACTGTCACGATGTAAAGTTGAAGGAGAAATAAGAAAACAGCGCCGGTGTTCACTTACACTGTCCCGCTGGCTGTCGTCCCCGGACCGCTCGTCCTCCTGCATGGCGCGTGCCACCTCTGAGTACTGGCAGGCTTCCGTCGCACGGAGATAATCGGAGACGGGAATCAGCAAAAGAATCCAAAAGAAAAGAAAAAACATTTTGTGAGGAGGCAGCCCATCGAATTTCTAGACTTGGCATGTAAACTTTCAAATAAAGTCAATCAAACATTTTGTTGGATTTGGAGAATATTTGATGCAAGATGACACAAATTATACTAAATGAAAAGAAAGAGAGAGATCGTACACATCTGTGAATAATTGATTTGTTAGTTTTCATTTGTTTTCTTGTATTCAAGCAAGACGTCGCTGTCTTGACAGGTTGAGGTGCGTTCTCGACACCTCTCAGGGGTTTAGTGGTTTGAGAATATGAAAGCTTTGATCTCCTAGACAACCAGACATGTGTGTTTGTGTGTGTGTGTGTGTATACGTGTGTGTGTGTGTTTGTTATTGTGTGTCTGCTGAGAAAGCCAGGCTGGGACTCACCAACCTTCTATATGCATTAGGGTGTAAAAGGTAAAGGTCAGGGAATTATCAGCCAGAGTTACTCAACCCTTTTCTGTTTACATGGCCTAATACCCCTGAGCGTACACCTGCCCGTCTCTCATCTCTCCCCCTCTCTCTCTCTCTCTCTCTCTCTCTCACGTACAAAAACACAAAGACTGGAATCAATCGTGCTGAACTGGATGTCCACATCAGTTCATAGATTGTTGAGGAAAATGCAGAAAATCTCTTTAGAACTTCAGAGACATAAATAATCCAGTGTGAGGTTTAATTGGGGCGCTCACAGACGGAATACTGATTTGGCATTCACGTCACGTCTAGATGCATCGAGAAGTATCGAGAAAGTAAGTCATAATCTCTTGTTCCCGTATTTTTCTATCAAATTAATTGTGAATGCAGGTAACCAGACCCTGAATAATACATCCGCCTTATCCTACATGCCGTGGTCCATGAGCTCAGAGACAACACCATCCCCGCTTCCTCCCCGTCTCCCAGGTCTACTCAGCAACACTCGCAATGAGAGAAACAGCTAAACGGGGAACACGTCATCCTCCAGTTACAGCACAACGAGGTAATGACCACGGACCGGAAAGAGACGAGAGGAGAGGAAAAGAGGTCTTCAAAGTCTGTGTATTGCTCCACATGCAGGGAGACACAAAACCCCTGTCACCACATCAGTTCAGCCTCGAAAATCAATACATAAATAAAATAAAAAACATTCTTCGAGGCACCGGAACAAAGAAACAAACACGCCCATCACGATAAACTAACAACCGGCCCAAAAAACATCTGAAAGACGTCTCAATATCCATTATTTTATAGTACATGTGCCCCACCCTCAGTCGGGCCTTCAGCAGCCCCTTCAGGACCAGGTCTAGGACCAGGTCCAGGTCCAGGTCCAGGACCAGGTCCAGGTCCAGGTCCAGGTCCGGGTCCAGGTCCAGGTCCAGGTCCGGGTCCAGGACCAGGTCCAGGTCCAGGTCCGGGTCCAGGTCCAGGTCCAGACGTGGTGCTCTGGCTTAGCTTCCTCGCCGTCGGTATCTTAGCATACTGAGTATCCGTCCCGCTGTTTGTCAGAGCGTTAAACACGGTGTCGTGTTTTCGATTTTTTTTAAATGTTGTCAAAATGTTGCGTATCGAGAGCGTACGCCGGCTTATATTTTGAGCGTCTTTTTCTTTAAAAAACGTATTAATTATTTCAAACTCGGCATAAATGAACATGTGATTATAACAAGTTTCCATGACTTTTCCCAAACTTTTATAATTTAATTATTTTCCCATGACTTTTCCAGGCTTGGAAATGACCATTTTAAAATTCCATGACTTTTCCAGGTTTGCCATGAGCGTACGAACCCCGATGACCGATTGTAGCCGCCACTACCCCTGAACGTAGAGCGACAGCGCCGTGGACGCCGTGCATGTTGTCATGATGCAGTCCTGATGATGAGGCCGTCTGCAGAGCCTTGCTGACCGTGTTGTACTCGACACACACTCTACAGCCACACCTCTATTCTACTGTTAAGACGACCCAGTCAATTATTTTAGAATTTGTCAAGACTGCAGTTTTGAAATTGTAAACATCTATTTCTGTCCATCCCGCTCTTCTCTGGTGGCGCTCGGCACGGAGTGAGAAAACTCTAATTAACAGATATAAACTTTCCTGAACGTGGCGATGCAGTTTACGTTTTGCGACCGGCAAGAACTCGGTGTCTGAGTTTTTGAACAGGGTTTATTTAATAAGGGACAGTGCACATTGATAAAAACACTTCAGTAGCCAAGAGGCTATTTTCCATCCGTAGTCCCAATGATGCTGATGTTAAAAACAAACCTAAAAACATAGGATTATACAAATAAAATCTACAAACAAAATAAAATAAGGGAGAACAATGTTAACATGGACAGAATAAAAACATCACGTCAGAGACACAACGTAAAGCATACAGACTAAATGTGAAGTATAGCTGCAAACAGGTGAAGAAGCACAAGAGAAGACAGGCGGAGTAAACGGTCGACCAGCAAAGTCAAGACACACGGAGACCGGACAACAGACAGACAACTGACAGACAGACATCAACTAACAGACAGACAGACAGTCATCAACTAACAGACAGACAGTCATCAACTAACAGACATACAACAGACAGGCAGTCATCAACTAACAGTCAGACAGTCATCAACTAACATACAGACAACAGACAGATAGACATTCATCAACTAACATACAGACAACAGACAGATAGACATTCATCAACTAACATACAGACAACAGACAGATAGACATTCATCAACTAACATACAGACAACAGACAGATAGACATTCATCAACTAACATACAGACAACAGACAGATAGACATTCATCAACTAACATACAGACAACAGGCATACAGACATTCATCAACTAACAGACAGACAACAGACAGACATTCATCAACTAACAGACAGACAGACAGAGACAGTCATCAACTAACAGACAGACAGACAGAGACAGTCATCAACTAACATACATACAACAGACAGACAATCATCAACTAACAGACAGACAATCATCAACTAACAGACATACAACAGACAGGCAGTCATCAACTAACAGACAGACAGTCATCAACTAACATACAGACAACAGACAGATAGACATTCATCAACTAACATACAGACAACAGACAGATAGACATTCATCAACTAACATACAGACAACAGACAGATAGACATTCATCAACTAACATACAGACAACAGACAGACAGACATTCATCAACTAACAGACAGACAACAGACAGACATTCATCAACTAACAGACAGATAGACAGAGACAGTCATCAACTAACAGACATACAACAGACAGACAGTCATCAACTAACAGACATACAACAGACAGGCAGTCATCAACTAACAGACAGACAGTCATCAACTAACATACAGACAGATAGACATTCATCAACTAACATACAGACAACAGGCATACAGACATTCATCAACTAACAGACAGACAACAGACAGACATTTGTCAACTAACAGACAGACAGAGACAGTCATCAACTAACAGACATACAACAGACAGACAGTCATCAACTAACAGACATAAACAGACAGGCAGTCATCAACTAACAGACAGACAACAGGCAGACAGACAGTCATCAACTAACATACAGACAACAGACAGACATTCATCAACTAACATACAGACAACAGACAGACAGTCATCAACTAACAGACAGTCAACAACTGACGGGCAGACAAAGTCAAAGTCCACCCACAGATGGAGGAGGGAGGAGCCGTGACAGTGCTGACGGAGCGGAGTACGTTACGCTCCATTTCTTTGAAACTCTCACGTCGTTATCCGCCACTTTACTCCAACTCGCTCGAATTCTGCTACAGGTCTGTGGCTTGAAGGAGCTGTTAGAATAATTGAAATAAACTCTTCCTCTTTCTATCTCTCCGCTGGGTGGCGGGCTTAAAGCTCAAATACGGGAATTCTCGAAAACAATGTGGATTTCGAGCTCATTCAGGGTTCTTACACCGATGGATTTCCATGAATTTAAACCAAATTTCCATGACCAAATCTTTAAAAAACATATTAATTATTTCAAACTCGGCGTAAATGAACATGTGATCATAACAACATTTCCATGACTTTTCCCAAACTTTTATGATTTAAGTTTTTTTCCATGACTTTTCCAGGCCTGGAAATGACCATTTTAAAATTCCATGACTTTTCCAGGTTTTCCATGACCGTACGAACTCTGTCATTTAGCGAAAACTGGATCGGCAGGAGAGGTGGCGCAGATACGAGTACCCAGAGGGAGGAAACAGCCTCGGGCTCTTGATCTCGTCATCATTATTCAAGTTGTTGGACTGGATGCTCCCGAAAGCCGCACGAAGGGGGATGAAGTATTTTGACATTCAATTAAAACGGCAGCAGATGACCACTCGTGCTCTTCGACTCTTCACCACCACAGTAATGTGAACTGGGATGCAGAGATTATTCATGTATATTTGCACTCGCTGTCATAATAACCATAAAAGATAGATAAAAGTTAGAAATATGAAGTCTTTCCCCTGCTGAAGGAGCTGAATATTTAAATATTTGAATGGTTTTGGTAGCTGAAAATATGAAGAAGAAAATACGTACGGAAGAAATATAAGTTTGATAAGGATTTGAAGAACAATAGTTGGACTGCTGAAGCATTCCAACTAATAATAAAACAGTCCTCTTCCATTAGGACAATACGATTTCCCTGTTATGAGTTTAAGGTCCAAGAAGTTTATTGTTTATGCTGAATAACCAGTCCCATGACACCGTTCTCTCTCAGACACGTCAAAACTCCAGTTGGATAATTAATACTTGCATCAATGGAATCATATATCGAGATATTGCGATACACAATTGTGTCCTTCTAATTGAGAATAAAAAGCCATTAAAATTTATCAGAAAATCTGAATTGATAAGAATGCTGATCCTGGGAATACCCCAGTTTGGTTATTATATCAACTGTCTTTGTCTGATTACTCTGTGTGCGTGCTGGAAATATGTATTAATTTTCAACCTGTAACGTTCATTTTGCACTAAAGTTCTCAATTAAATGAGAACATACTTTCAAATTATCGACTCCCACTATTGATTCCCACAATACCGAACGTGCATCGGCTCTACTATGTTGTGATGTCATATATAGAATATTCATGTATTCAAGATATATACCGTTATCGATATGAAACATATAACATGGTAAAGGATAGCTGTAGCTCAGTGGGGTCAGGGGGTCGTCCTGCAACCCCAAGGTCGTCGGTTCGATACCAGCTCTCCCCATTAGTTGCAAGTCGAAGTGTCCTTGAGCAAGGCACTGAACCCCCAGCTGCTCCCCGGGTGCATCGCTGCAGCCCGCTGCTCCTTAATGACTAAGGATGGGGTTAAATGCAGAGAATTCATTTCATTGCACGTGTACCTGAACATTCCTGGCAAGAAGCCCTAGTGTGTGTGTGTGTGTGTGACGAATCAGTGTGCACACAGCGCAGACCACAGGGGGTTGATTCTGTCTGGGCTCAAGCCTTAGTTAGTTGAGGTGCGATTAGACCTCCGGATCCGGAGCGCTGCCCTCTGCAGGCGCCTCTCCTCTCCTCGGTCCTTCTGGAACGTTCTCTGTCGGCTCTTTCAATTAACTTCCTGCCATCTTTGGGAGAGCGATGGGAGTTTATTCTGTGCGATCGTATTAGGCGAGTGAGCACGAATTTAGCCGAGCTACGGTTTCAACTCCTCCTCCTCTAAATTTCAGCCACCGTGTGAAACGTCTCCTTTTTTTTTTTTTTTGTCGAGCTCCCACAGCTGCTTATTGAATAATCGCTCAAAAGCATCTCGGCATTTTATTGCAGCCGTTCAATCATCTGGAGTGTGCAGACGTTGGGGCTTTGTTGAGATGCCCAGTCGCTTTTATTGTCATTGTGGGCGAATCTGCATAGACCATATTAATCAATTGAGTGTTTTTTTTGCTAAATTTTTCACGCTGATATTGTGGAGCAAAGCCACTGGATGATGAAACATTACGAGTCATTTCTAGATGGCAAATACTCAAATGAAGCAATCATTAAACAAATCAGGCAAAGCTCCATCTTAGCTTCTTCAAATTAACATTAATTACAACCCATTCTATGGCGCGTCGCCGCGGTTTACTAAATATTCAGTGACACTTGTTTGCTTCTCACTAAAAACTCCATCCTCTCTCCATCCAATCAATTTCATTTCAAAGCCATCAACTGAAGTGGATTGTTCCACCTCGCGGAGTGCCTTCACTTATCTAAAGACGACAGCGCAAATTATTATCCTATTGATTTGGTAATTGTATTCCGGTCGCTGATTGCGGCTTTAAGATCGCCGATGAGCCGCTTTTTGGAGTGAGATGGCCTTTCGTACGGAGGGGATAAATAAACAGAGGATCGGCCTCGGTGCTCGGCGTTGAGCGGTGGCTCCTCCAAGTGGCGCCTCAATCGCAAGACACAACGGCACAAATAACAAAGACGAGCTTCAGCTGTCAGTGAGACCGTCTCCGGTGTGGAGGAGACGGTGGCTGTCGGTCTTTCTCTGGCTGACATCGCCTGTCCTTTTCACAAAGCACTCGTATTAACTGCCACCGCAATCCATACGTCACATGAGTCAGCGGGGATCAAACCACCTGTCGAGACGATTCAATTCAATTCAGTTTAATTCAATTCAATTCAGTTTAATTCAATTCAATTCAATTCAGTTTATTTGTATAGCCCAATTTCACAAATTACAAATTTGTCTCGGAGTGCTTTACAATCTGTACACATAGACATCCCTGACCTTTGACCTTTGACCTCACACCTGATCTGGAACAACTCCCAAACAACAAGGTCAGAAACAAGGTCAGAACCCTTCAGGAGAGAACAGAGGAGGATCCCTCTCCAGGATGGACAGAACAATAGAGCAGGGTTCTTACACTTGTTGACCAATGGATTTCCAGGACTTTTCCATGACCTTACCTTGACTTTAATCCAAATTTCAAATTCCCAAACATGATGTGAAATCTCAGTGTATAGATGAATGAGAGACAATAGCTTGATTAAAAGAATAAATATATCCATAAATGTTTATTCTTTTAGTCAAACTGTGTAAATGAACATATGAATATAACAGATTTCCATGACTTTTCCAAAACTTTTGGGATTTTTCAAGGACTTTTCCAGGCCTGGAAATAACCATTTTTAAATTCCATGGCTTTTCCAGGTTTTCCATGACCGTACGAACCCTGACGGATGTCATGTGACCAGAAGGACAGATTTAGAGTTAAAACACATTCAATGAATATGACAGAGTGTATGAATAGTTCATAGTCGGCATATTCCACGATGGAGACCTCCACCATCCATCAGGCAGATGGAGGGAGAGAGGAGGTCTCCGTCTTTCTCTGGCCGACATCGCCTGTCCTTTTCACAAAGCACTCGTATTAACATGAGTCAGCACGGATCAAACCACCGGAAGGCCGTCGCCTCCTGTCGAGACGATCGACGCTCAGGCGCGCCGAACCACCCGAAACGTGGTCTGCGGACAATAGATGTGCGCTGTCACTTGGTGCGGGCTCCTTATTTTAGGAGGGATTACATCTTTGTAAATAACCCCTTGAAAGGTTTATTGTTTTGTGTTGATTGCCTTCTCTGTATCTGCTTTATTGGTTTTGATGTATGCCTTTTTATATCGTATTGTTTTAATAATGTTTTAGACATTTGAATCCACTTCCTCTTTGAGTTAAATTAGACCTTTATTTTGAAATGTTAAAAGGAAGCACACCTTTATCTTATGTTAAAGTACAAACTTGACGGTACGGCTAAATGTTAAGGACGCGTGCGCATTTCATATAAAGTTTTAGGAGTTTTAATGGTCCCGTATGAGGCTGATGCTCCAGGTGGAGACAAGGAGGTATTTAAGGAAGATGTTTGGTTCAATTGTATTCGCCGAAAGAAAGAGAATAAAGAAGTTCACCAGCAGTAAGTCTCACGTCGATTCATATACGCTACGGGGATCCGTTACATCTTTATTCTACACTTCAAACCCAGACATGTGATCACATGCAGTGCATGCTGGGAGCTCCTATTCACTCTCATATGTGGATGAATCAAATGCAGTTTTTGCGAATCGTGTCTGGCAAAACGGTAAATTAGCTCTCACACCTCTGGTTCCTAGGAAATAATTGTCTTGATTTCCACCTGTCCCTCCAGTCTGGCAGACCCAAGTATGAGTCACATCTTTCATTGTTGGCTTTTTGTGCCGTGAAATGGTGTTGATCACTTTAATATTCAAATGAGCGCCGGCAACGGAGTGCATTCGATCTTAATCATTTCTATTCCCAGGTTCTTCAGACGATTCCCTGGAACGCTCACCACTGAAAGGAGGGGCGACCTTTTCTATCACGTTCACTGAAAGCTAATGGACTTGGAACAAATACACTTTTGCAGTTCTTGGGGTTCCTGAGCCTCAGTTACACCAGAGAGAGCTGAGTAAAGCCTCTGCGTCACAGTCAGCAGCAACTACAACACACACTGCTTTGTTATTAACAGAATGATAAAATTAATGGGAACAAGATCAGATAGTTGAAGGAGTTCTTCATGAACACAGTGTGCTGCTCTGCTCTAGTGCCAGCAGAGGTCTCCAGAGAGCTACAGAGGCCTGACCGGGGTCTCAAACCCAGTGTTCACTACATCACATGTCATTTAGCAGACGCTTTTATACAAAGCGACTTACAATAAGTGCATCAACCTAGAGTATAAACTCAAAACAACAAGAACAAAGAAAGTAGCATTTCCTCAACATAGTCCAACTACAAAATTACCATAATAAGAGCTATTTAAGAGCCACTAAAGTGCTGATCTGGGATTTAATCCAGATATAGTCAGATGTTTACTCAGCATTTTACTTTGTTTTCCCCCTGTGTATTTAGTATTAGTCTTTAGTATTTAGTTTTTAGTATTTAGTTTAGTTTTTTATATTTATTTTCATTGATGCTCTGATGTGCACCACTCCTGTGATTTTTGAAATTTCCCCACTGTGACAAATAAAGGTAAATATCATACCATATTATATATTTCAATACCTTTTCTGTCCTCGAATATGTGTAATAAAAACATGCTAAACAGGTTTTTTTCATCCAAAGTAGCTATCTTAATTCACACTATACATTATGTTCATAGCAGCTGCCACTTTCCTGCTGTACGCCCCCCAGTTAAACTTCTAATGATATATACATCTTCCATTATTAAGCATTTCAGAGTTGTTTCTCTATTTTTCCTGAACCGACCGCCTCTTTTTCTCTGCCTCTTACGCAACACACGACACATCCCGTTTCCTTCGTACACGCGGCCCGCCACGGCCGAATGACATCACCGACCGGAGGCAGGAGGGCGCGCTCGCGGCGAGGCGACCTCAGCCCGCATCGCTCTCATCGGGGGCGACTCGATGTGGGACACCGATGACCGTCAGGGCGACGCCACGGCGCCGGACGCCAAGGTCGTTAGAGGATGACAGCGCCGCAAATACTGGGAGCCGAGTCAGGTCCATATGTTAACATAGACTTGAGATGTACCAAACTACACACAGAACTACACACGTAACTACACACAGAACTACACACAGAACTACACACACATGCACAAACATGTGCATTCATGTTGGAGGCTTCATCTGAAATGGGACATCTTTACACATTTCTTTCATATGACACAACAATCCAGACAGGTCTGGACCAGTCAGAGAGAGAGGGAGGGAGAGAGAGAAGGGTGAGAGAGGGAAAGAGAGAGAGAAGGAAGGGGAGAGAGAGGGAGAGAGAGGGGGGAAGGGGAGAGAAAGGGAGGGGGAGAGAGGGAGGGGAGAGGGATAGAGAGAGGGGGGAGGGAGAGAGAGGAGGGGAGAGAGGGGGGAAGGGAAAGAAAAAGGGAGGGGGAGAGAGGGAGAGAGAGGGAGAGGGATAGAGAGAGGGGGGAGAGGGAGAGAGAGAAGGAGGGGGAGAGAGAGGGATAGAGAGAGAGGGTGGAGAGGGAGAGAGAGAGGGAGAGATAGGGATAGAGGGGGAGGGAGGGGAGAGAGAGAGGGAGGGAGAGAGAGAAGGAGGGGGAGAGAGGAGAGAGAGAGAGAGAGCTGCATTCAAGTACATTAGACACATTTCATCAGGGACAGGGTTTTCTCCCAATATGTCTTCCACGTGAAGCAGACACACAGAGCGAGTACATTGGACACATTTCACAGGGTTTTCTCCTTGTCTTCCACGTAAAGCACTCACTGCCACAGATCACCCAGACTGTTACGAAACAGTGGAGGTTCATTAGAAACACAGACAACTAGACTGCTTGGTGTAACGCCATGTAGGTTAACTAACTCGTGTTAACTATTAGCATAATGTGGATAGTTAACTAACTAGCCAACACATTATGCTAGCGGCAGTCTGAACATGTACATAAGGTTAAACGTTAACTCTTGTGTGTATGTGAGCCTCTATACTCGAGTATTTAACGTTAGTCCTGACTCCTGAGACTTTTTTCATAACAAGGAACTAAGTTTTATAATTCAGTGACGTTACAAATACGCAACGTTGGCCGTTAATTTAACGGCTAACTAACCCGGTAACCCCGACACGGTGGGCGGTGGTTCGCTCAACTCACCGGGAGACGAAGGACTAATCGGAGTGTCCTCGCCTGAGGAGAGGAGAGGACACCTGAGAGAACACCTGAGAGAACACCTGAGAGAACACCTGAGAGGACACCTGCCGCCTGGTCCGAGTCGCGTTGAGCTCGCGGTGTGCACCGACACCTGTAGGGAGGACGTATGGCTACGAGGTTTGTTTCTGTTCCTAAGAGAACGTCACGTGACAACGTTCGAAGTTTGAGCGCGTGCCAACTTCACTCCACGGACCTGTATTCTAGCACGCGTAAACAAAGGGCCATCGAGGATGGGAATGTTGTAACCACACACACACACACACACACACACACACACACACACACACACACACACCTACACTTCTCTCTCTCACCCCACCCCACACATATCTACACATATCTCCCCCCACACACACACACACACACACACGCCTACACATCTCCCCCACACACACACACATCTACACTTCTCTGCCCCCCCCCCACAAACACACCTACATATATATATCCACCCCATCCCCCACCCCATCCCTGACGTGGACACTTATCCCGCCCCAACATCCTCAAGCCTGTGTTATGTTAACACACACTACAATGCATACTGCACATTGCACATGCATGTTTGCACTCCTGCCCTGTTTTTTGTATTGCAGTACTTATTGTGTTGTGTAGTACCTATTGTGTTGTATGTGTTATGTTCACTGTATGCACCTATACACCAGAACAAATTCCAGGTAGGTGTAAACCTACTTGTCAATAAATACTATTCTGATTCTGATTCTGATTCTGATCCCACACACATACCTACACTTCTCTCACCCCCCCCCCCCCCCTCCCAGACCCCCACCTTCCCCTTCTCCGCTCCCCCTGGGCATGCTGTGTGACTTAAACTGGGTGAATGTAAGCAAAGCAGACAAACCGATGAGCGATGGGAGCGATGGCCAAACCTCAGCTGCTCAGAGGGGAAGTGTTCCCCCACACACCCCGTCATATTATGTAAAGAAGGCATACCCTCTGAGGCTTAGTTTGGCTTCGGATTCAACACTCAGAGACAGAAAGAGGATTACATATCTGTAAAACATTTCCAGTGGCAGAAACACAAGGAGGGCAGGGGCTGAACCCCTGCGATGTCCAGATGTGCCACAGATGCTGGCATCTTGTCTACTTAATAACAGACAACCATTAAACCAGATACCCCGGCGGACACACCCACCAAAGCTTCTCGTTAATTAGGGTTAAATAGTCAGCGATTTCTCGCTGATTCAGAGTCAAAGTGAAATAGCAACACAGATTTAACACACACTGTTGATTCCACTCAGCCATTTAACTATAAGATGTGCACATGTCCTGTAAAGACAACCTTCACAAGCCAAATGCTCCCAGATTATTTCAGTAGAAGCTTCACTCACCACATGATAGATGACCCCAGTGTGCAGTAAAGCATGCAGGTGATGCTGCATGCATTCAGTAAAGTAACACTTTGACTGTATCTATCACATTATATTTGCTGCATTGTTTAAAGCCCTGCTTCTGTATAACTTGATCATATGTGTGACTGATTCATGAAGACACATCTCCATGCTACAGATTCACGGTATGAGATTGGTCATGGGATTAATTTAGGTCTGCCCGAGGCTTGTGAGCCAACATCCTTAGATGGTCACATTGAATTAGACCCTGAGACTCCACCAAATACTCTTCCACCCACTGTTGTGTGAGAAACGGGGAGTAGGAGTGAGAAAGCAAGATAGAGAGTGACATTTTCCAACAGAATTCATGTATCTAGTTTGAACCAGTGGACAGATGAAACCAGGAAGAGGGCAAACTTTGGACCGTTTTGTGTGTCAGCATGTAGCAAAACCCAATCCCACAACTGTTTACAGGTAAACTAAAGATAGATGGGATTATGGGGAGGGTAAGAAAAGGATGGCATGTTTGTATATCTGTATGTGATGGTGAGTTATTGCTGGGACTGAGTTATTGTGCTGTTACAACAAGATTATGTAGCGTGTAGATTATAAACCTTTTGATGAGGAGTGAAATATGCCTAATTTACACTGTACTATTTCAGTCACAGCTGCAATAGATTTATTTGGTGTCTATAGGCTTTGAACCTATCAGACACATACACACACACACACACACACACACAGAGACACACACACACACACACACACAGAGAGACACACACACAGAGACACACACACAGAGACACACGCACACTCCACAGGCTGCGACGAACATGTAAAACTCATTTAGAGACAAAATGACCTCCAAACACTATCAGGGGAAATAAGTGAGCTTGATCTGAATCCAGAAATCATCTTAATATGCAACCTTTTGTGAAATAGTATAAGATGACTATTGGCAAGTTATAAGTGAATATAATCTTACATTTGGCAATAGAGATGTGCAGCGGCAGCAGCATGAATCAAAAAGCTGGGCCAGTTATTTGTTATGACGGTGGGTAGAGCGAGCTGTCAAGCTACAACTATTTTAGGATGCAACGTTTGTCCTCGGATTAGAGGAATATGAGGTGTTTGAGGACATTGTGTGAAACAGCCATGTTGTGTTTCCCCTCGACAATGATATAATGGGAAATGATTATGTAAATGGTTGAAGCCAATTTAAAATATTACCTTCATTGCAGAGCCCAGTTGAAATGAGTAAACAGGAAACAACCGCTTTGGGGGAAATGTGCTGCAAACCCAACCCAGACTAGAACGGGCACTCGGTGGAGAGCCTACCTTCGCCGCAGCCACATGTCGGCATTAGTTGCATGCCAATTGGATACAAATTGACCGCGCTTTGGTAAAAAGAAGATGTTGACCTTTTGACCTTGAACTTTGACCCGATCAATCCCAAAATCTAATCAAATGGTCCCCAGATAATATCCAATCATACCACCAAATTTCATGCGATTCAAAGAAGATGTTGACCTTTTCATGACCTTCACCTTTGACCCGATCAATCCCAAAATCTAATCAAATGGTCCCCGGATAATTACCAATCATCCCACCAAATTTCATGCGATTCGGTTTAATACTTTTTGAGTTATGCGAATAACACGCAAACACGCACACATACAAATAAATAAATACACGGCGATCAAAACATTACCTTCCGCATTTTCAATGCGAAGGTAATTAATAATTATAATACAGTATGCTATTTATTTGATCTTTTTAATTATTTTTGTTCTCACTCAAGTCACGTCAAATAGACCTTTCCACTACCTTGTGTTTCGCAACTCGAGAGGTGATCTCCAGCAGGTGCGTCTGCTCTCTGCAGGCGTTGGTCTCAGCTGTGTCTCGGGGCTTGAGCGTGTTTTTTGGGGGCATTTCGGGCCTATTCTTCCACAAGGTACGTGGAAACATAAAGTTGATGCCAAACTAAAAGCCACAAAAGAATTGGCGGAGATGCCAGTGACTTTCCATAAGTCAACACACAGTGGTAACGTGCCGTGCCCCCATATTTAAACGACCTGACGACAGCGGGCTTTGCGCCTCGCCTGCAAGAGCAGCCGTTTGTAACAGCTCAGCATTTTTTTGTCAACTGATGTGGGCGAACACGCCGTATGAGCCTGTCCCTTCGGAGCATACCCGACCCGAAGTCAGGAGACCCATAATGCAACGCAGAAACAGTGGGAAGCTTTGCTGTCCTGGCTCCTGATTGGTGGAACGAGCTCCCCGCTGACATCAGGACAGCAGGAAGTCTCTACAGCTTCCGCCGGAGACTAAAAACACATCTTTTCCGACTATATCTGGATTAAAACACAGATTAGCACTTTACAGGGATCGTACGCTCATGGAAAACCTGGAAAAGTCATGGAATTTTTTTAATGGTCATTTCCAGGCCTGGAAAAGTCATGGAAAAAACTTAAATCATAAACGTTTTGGAAAAATCATGGAAATGTGTTATGATCACATGTTCATTTACGCCAAGTCTGAAATAATTTATATGTTTTTTAAAGAAAGACGCTCAAAATATAAGCCGGCGTACGCTCTCAATACGTTACATTTTCGACAGTTTTCATGTTTATACCGAGATTTCAGTTTGGTCATGGACATTTGGTTTAAAGTCATGGAAAAGTCATGGAAATCCATCGTCAACATGTGTAAGAACCCTGACTTCAGTGGCTCTTAAATAGCTCTTATTATGGTACTTTTGTAGTTGGACTATGTTGAGGAAATGTTACTTTCTGTGTTCTTGTTGTTCTTAGTTTGTACTCTAGGTTGATGCACTTATTGTAAGTCGCTTTGGATAAAAAAGTCTGCTAAATGACATGTGATGTAGTGTCATGTAATGCAAACGCAGAGAAAACACAATTCATATTGTCAGAGCTGAGATGCTTGTTTGTTGGTTTAAAGGACTAAGGTGAAGGCTCAATGCAAATACCAAGAGTAAGCTCAAGTGAGTCCTTTTTTGGCCTTATTGAAGTGTGGGGGGTGGGGTGGGGGAGGGGGGGGATCAAATAATCCATGTGCCACCCCTTGTGTTTATTCACTCCTTCCTTGCACAAACACGAGCTGTCGAAGGCACTTAACTCCGATTACTTTGCGGTGTGTGTGCTCACTCCTGGCACTGCAATCGCTTCTCGATGAGAGACGGGTAGATACGTTACGGTGAGACGCGATCCAGTCGCTTCACGCCGTGGCGGGCCGCGGGCCGCCGGTGAGGGCCGCCTGCGCTCGCTTCTCTGCGTTGGTTTTCTTTCCGCTGTTGCACGTGATACCGTGTGTTCTGACGGACGCCCGGCGTGATGGATCTCTGGTTCTCTGGTGTTTTTTTGGAGCAGCATTGCCGCGGTGACCCGGTCCAAACATAGCAGAATGTCAAAAGTTGTTTACGGAAACTACCGCGGCCCGGAAAAACAAAGCATTCTGTGTTTGGTAAACAAAGCGCCAGGATGAGCCGTGTGAGAGGTGACCAGGAGATGACCAGCGCATACCACCCTTCTTTCTTGAGAAATTATATAGCCCCTCCCCCTCTATACCCTCCACAATGCAGGCGAGGGCAGATCCCAGATCACTCGCTGTGCATCTGTTAAAGTACTGTTGCTCTTGAACAGACACAATGGCAGGACTTCCACTATTACAACGGGAAACGGGAAGTACAAGGCCCCAGCTGTGCTTCTTCTTCTTCTTCTTCTTCTTCTGTCCCTTGGAGGTCATTCTTCCTGCCTTTAACGTAACAAAGATAACACACAGATGCTGAGGCAGAGAACCCCGTCATCTGTTCCGTCAGTGTCCGCGACATCAACTAAAGGCTATCTGCCCCACCGCTGACCATGACACTGCGGCTTCAAAGTGACACATTGAGTTGCGGTTTCCCTGATACCATCCAGATGTGCCAAAGGTCATTGTTCACTGGGCCCTACAGTATATAAGGAGAAGACGACAGAGTGTATGGTGGGTAGATTTGTTCCTCTCTACATGTATCGTAAATAGCTATAAGTCATGGGACGGTCTCAAGACATGAGGGCTACGATGATGCTGCCTTTTAAGGCTGTGCAGTTGGAACCGACTCCATTTAAAGTTCAAAGGTCAAACAACTTGGATGTAGTATCAAACGGCATGTTCGTCATGACATTCGTGAAGATAGTGGCCAGACATCTGGAGGCTGGTAACGTCTCCTGCCCAGGCAACAAACCGTTTGGGTTTCCTGTCACAAGTTAAAAGCAGATGCAAAACGTAATTGGTGAAAATACCTTTCAAGCATCTCTTTAAAAAGGATTAGACTTTTACAATCAGTCAACCTGCCCAGTTACTGAAACTCAGGAGAGCGGCGGCGTCCCAGAGAGGCCTCGAAGAGAGACTCTCCTGCTCATTGTTATGGGAACGGAGCTTCCAATGAAAAAAGATACTTAAACGCTTTTGGCACCGCTCACTCATATGCGTTTGTGTGCGTGTGTGTGTGTGTGTGTGTGTTTGTGTGTGTGTGGGTGTGTGCATACCATACATATTGCAGTGCCTGTGCACAAGAGCTTAAGAGGACTTTTGAATACCATTCCTTGCCAGAAAAGCGGAGGAAAACAAACACTGCTTTTTATTACTGTAATGAATTTGCTTTTGGGCGCAACTGGTATAATTTTCCATAAACTCCCACTGATAAAATGCCAAGAACGGCTGAAGGGAAACGTGTGACATTTGACTTTGTTGGCGCTGCGGTCATCCACTGCTGCCTGACCCCTCACCTCTAGAAACTCGTAAAAAAAGTACACCGCTCGCTGTATCACTGAAAGCTGCAGAGATCCTCTTCAGGGGAGGAGGAGGAGGAGGAGTAGGAGGAGGAGGAGGAGGAGGACCGATACCGAGACATCGGGAGCAACGCAGATGCTTTTCTGTCCCTGCACACAGAGGACACCCAGCTGGGCTCATTATCTTCACATTGAAAATGCGGAAGGTTATGTTTTGATCGCTGTGTATTTATTTATGTATTTGTATGCGTGTTACTCGCATAACTCAAAAAGTATTAAACTGAATCGCATGAAATTTGGTGGGATGATTGGTTATTATCCGGGGAGCATTTGATTAGATTTTGGGATCAAGGTCAAGGTCATAAAAAGGTCAGAATCTTCTTTTTACTATATTTGTATCGTCCATTTTTATCCAATTGGCATGCAACTAATGCCAAAAGTTCATAATTCAATGACCAATATTATGATATGCGAAGATATGCGCTCTACCGAGTGCCCGTTCTAGATACTCTGTGTTTCTGTTCACTCGCAGTGGCCAGCAGCAGAAACTCATTCAGAAAAGAGACCAGAGACAACCGAACAGCGGGGGATGCAAACACAGGTTTGTGGGACTCCAAATGTAAATTTTGCTCCATAATCATTTTTATCCGACGCTGCGTGGCTTTTAGAGTCATTTTCGAGTCAGAGCGGCCATCCATCATCCTGCGTAATCTGACTAGTGCGGCGGATGCTTCATCCCGGAGGCGAGATGTGAGGAGGAGAATGCTGTCGCACAGGTCTCTGGGTCTCAGCGAGCGCGCATGTGTGTGACGACAGCATCGGTCTCAGGTGATGCACAGGTGAAACAATGGGTTTAGTGTGGAGCTGGCTGGCAATCTGACAGTATATATTTGCATAGTAGAGGTCAGGTAGCACACAAGGCGCTGTGTGTTCTACACTGCAATAAGGGAGTTTGGCTGACAGACAGGTAGCTAATAGAAACATGGGGCGAGTCCCCCGCTTTGAAGCAACAGAGGGCGGGAGACAGCGGCGGGTTTTTTAAGGTTTCTATGCAAAACGTATGATTCTCAGATGGTTTTAGAGTCAAGCAGAATGAAAGAGCGAATCGAAGATCTCGCATGGCAAGCGGATATAAGTTTTATTTATTTATGAAACATACTTCATAACAATGCCATTTCCGTCCCCCAACTTATGAAGGTATTGGGATATGAAACATAAACAGGCCCATGTGTGGGTCAGCTGGGCAGCTGGCTCGACAGTGAACTCTCCTGGGTCTGATTGGTGTGTTATGATGCTGTATGATGTCACTGTTGTCACTCTCCCTGTGTTGAGCGAGAGAGAGGGGGGGGGGGGGGGGAGTACACATCATAACAAGACAAAGCTCTGCAACCTGTATGGTCCGCAACATTCTCAAAGTCTTCTTTGGATTAGTAATTGATAAGCTATGGGAAATCAAGGGAGTTGTTCTCTGACTAACAGCAGAGGTGACAAATATTGCTCTGACACGTATTACTCCGACACGTGGCAGTTTAACAAGGAAAACTCTGACACATGCCAACACTTTCCAGACAAACACGAACACACACACACACACACACACACACACACACACACACACACACACATGGATACACTCTTTCTGTCTCCTTCGACTATGTTGATTTCTCTTTCCCTTCCTCTCACTCAGATTTACTTTGTTTTTCTTGAACTCCAGTCATATTCTTTGCAGCTGCCGAGAGGATGAGAGGGTCTCGTCTCGAATAAAAACAATGACTGTGTCATTTCCTGTCGCCTCTGAATTTATGTGTGACTGCAGCACAATTTGGAGCAGGACCTATTTATAGGCGACTACCGCCGCCACCACCACCACCACCACCACCACCACCACCCCGCAGCCTGAAAGTCACAGCGGGAGACTTCGGGAGTCCTTGAGCGCCTCTGTCAACGTGGACCACTGCGGTGACAAGTTTGCAGATGGCTGGTCTCTGGGAAGTCGCACTGCACCGTGCCCTAAAGCACGAGGCTGCATCCCTCAGAGAGCCAGAAGTACACAGCCTCAATAATCCAATGTGCATGTACACATCCATGTGCATCCATGTGCATGCACGTGTCATGTTTTGTTTTATGTGATGTGTCACTTTGTCTCAAATAGTAATCCAGCAGCAAGAAGAGCTTTTGCCTTACTGTATAGGGACAGGGAGGAAAATAAAGGTAATATAATAACTTACTTTATATCTTTCTTTTTAAGAAAGTTCCAGAGAGAGTTTATCCAAGCACTCCTGGCGGCTGTGCGGTGTCCTCCCTTTGCTCTCCTAGAGCCCCGATCGGAGGAAGAAAAACAAACAAAAGTATCCGGGGTGCATCTCTAAAACAGCGAGTCCCGCTCCGCCGCTCACCGATGCTCTCTGGAATAAGGAGGGAACTCTGCGCACAGCTCCCAGGCTCACAGCCAATCATGTCAGAGTGGTCCCTGCCTCCAATCTTGTGTCTCTCGCGCTCCAGCCTCCTACCCCCCTCCTCCTCCTCCTCCTCCTCCTCCTCATGAAGGTTCCCATGGTTGGACAAACACGAGAGGAGAGGAGTACGATAGAGTGGGAAGATCTGATCTAGTATTTACAGAATGGGGGAATTAGAATTAAACAGTTGTTTGTTATGTCAGTCCAACAAAAACACTGGACATTGTTGTGCTACTTAATCTGCCATAGCAATCTGCTTCTTGCTATTTGGTTGCCAAGGTTTTACTCAGTATGTATTCTGTCTTGAGATTTTCTTTGCAATTATTTTTATTTTTTATTTTTGCAACAGGTTACAATTGCCAAATTGTGTTTTTGCACCTTTCCTTGAGTTTTCAGTGGCGCCTCAATGTCCAGGTCGACCTTGTTTCACATCTGCCTCCATATTAAAGGAAGAGCTCGACAGTTTGAACACGTGCATTGATGAGAATATGTTTGCTAAATCAATATGAAGCTACAGCCAGGTTAGCTTAGCTTAGCATGAAGACATGTCCTCGTGATTCGACTCATAATACTAAGCTAACGGTTCGACTGACTGGTGGTCATAAGTGCTGTAACGATCTTCTCAAATGACTATTCCCAAAATGTGGTACTGTTCCTTTAACATGGGCTCATATTACATAACAAAAGCGGATTTCTTTTAGAGAGCTCCAAAAACCAGAGATGAGCAACAGGTCAAATTAAATCTGTCAGACTTTCCAGGATCTGTTTCCTGAGAACGTAACGCAGGAATAAAGACGGTCGCATATTTAAAAAAAAAGATGTTTTGATAAATGAAAGTAAGCACACTCACATATGCACTTGAAATGATTCCCACAGGGGATGTGACGCCCTCTTGCTCCAGCGACTACAGGGAATACGGCGTTCCCTGAGAGAGAACGCTGTATCGTAACAACACGTCGTCGAGACCGATACGGCTCGTGCTGCAGAGCCGATGAACGTCTACTCTGTCGTGTTTATTTTGGCTCCAGAGCTATCAGTGACACACACTGACGCACACATTCACACACCTTTCTTTTGCCCTGCAGGGATTCTCACCTCAGTCAAGAGGCAGATTTAGTGGAGCAGGACTTTGAGCAGCGGCCTGGTTATCTAGATCATTTGGATAAGGATCTAAGATAAAACATGTAAAAAGCTTTTTGTGCATGTTTTGTTTGGACAGTGATGACGATGCCGTGATACTGCGTATGAGTGCAGCGTGCTCTCACTCAGGAGTAGCCAGAGCTCACAGATACAAAGAAACGTTGTTATATTAGTCAGCCAAAGAGATGCATTTTATTTATTGTATTACCTTTGTTTTAAAGGGACAGTTCAGTTCAATTCAATTCAATTTAATTCAATTCAGTTTATTTGTATAGCCCAGTTTCACAAATTACAAATTTGTCTCAGAGTGCTTTACAATATGTACACATAGACATCCCTGCCCCAAAACCTCACATCGGATCAGGAAAAACTCCCAAATAACCCTTCAGGGGGAAAAAAGGGAAGAAACCTTCAGGAGAGAACAGAGGAGGATCCCTCTCTAGGATGGACAGATGCAATAGATGTAATGTGTACAGAAGGACATATTTAGAGTTAAAATACATTCAATGAATTTGACAGAGTTTATCAATAGTTCATATTTAGGCATATTCCACAATGGAGAGTTTGGAGACCTCCACCATCCATCAGGAGATGGAGGCAGAGAGGGGGAGTTAGTTCACCCTAAAATCCAAATGACCCATTGTTCCTCTTACCTGCAGTGTGCTGTTCATCAATCTGGATTGTGTTGGTGTGAGTGGCCTGGTTTTAATGGTGGAGTTGCCCACTCTTAAACATATGGTAATTTTTTTACCACATTTCATTTATAAAATGATTTGCTTGTCACTTTTAGTACCACAAAATATATTCCCATTATATTGGAGAGAAGGCAGACAACGTTACGTTTGATATCACCGAAACAAGGAACGATGGAAAGACGTAGCCTTTTAGCCATTTTAAATGGCCCCTGAAAGCTTTTCTTAAAGAAATTGAAGCAACATTTCCCCTGCTTTTGTTTTGAAGGTTCCAAATCAAATGGATTTATCTTGTAATATTAGAGACATTCTCTTATCTACAATATGTCTACACTCAAATAAACAATAATCAAATGCAAAGAGAGTTATTTAACAATATGTTTGAGGAGCTTCTAAAGTGTTTCCGGCCCTTTAAGAGGGCAACCATGATGTTGATGTGGCCCACTGTGAAAATAAGTTTGACACCCCTGGTCTAATGCATGATGGGAAATATATGATTGTGTAGTTCTGCAGCTTGACCCACGCAAGAGCTTAGAATTGGGCATCTGTTGCTTTGCTTTTGATGGGTTTCTTTAGGTGGTGGTGGGGGGGGGGGGGGGTAAAATGTCCCTCGCAAGTCTCTCTTTAAATTAAATAGAACTACAGGTCAAACAAAGTAAGTTCAATTCAGTCACAGCCAACGTGTGAATGTCCGAAGGTAATAAGACCTTAAAGATTACAGACGCCTTGGCCAGCGACCAGCTGGAAGAGGACGCACCATGAGTAGGGCGAACATCGGGAATGAACCCCATCAAATCAAATTAAAGTGTGCACTTTACGAGAGACACCTCCGGACAAGTCTGCCTCCCGTCTCTTCTTACATACCTGGAACACCTTCATCTCATCCAGACTAACAGTATTTGTATTGCTGATTTGTGTGGCTGCGCGTTCTCAAAAAAGAATAACACAGGATGACCTAAGCTCAGAGAGTCCACAGAGCCTCACACACCTGCTGAGAGATGACGTCATTGGAAATATTATCCAGCAAATGTGACGGTGAAATTGTTACCTTTAAGAATTTCTGAGAAATCATGTTGAGGTTCCCAACGCTCCCCGAGGGAAGAGTCTCTGACAACAGAAGGTAATGGGCCTCTTCCCTCATCCCCAAACTGAGTGGGAGCGTGAGCAGCTGCAACGGGCAGCAGTTTATTACACAGTGGATAATGACGATGATATCTAAATCAAATTACCTCATCCATCAAGACAGAAGAGCGATTTGTTTTGTTTTTTTAAACATCTCATCAGTCGAGGTCAAAACTAAAACAGAAACACATGTTGATTAGAAGATAGATGTCACTCTCAAATGTGCCCCTTGAGTATGAAACTGGAGCCAAAAGAGAACTATTATTTAACATTATTGTTTTTTTGTATGTTTTTATTTAATTTATTTAATTTATTTAATTAATTTAATTTATTTTATCTATTTAATTTATTCTATTCATTTATTTTATTTATTTATTTATTGTATTCATTTATTTTAATTTTTAAATGATTTTATGAAGAGGCTAGTATTTTATTGTAACCTGTATGTTTATTTATTTTTTGTGATGTCACTGTGTTAACCTCATTCTCCTTTAGTGAAGGCTGTAACATCTGGCCACAGGGACCAACGCTGAAATGTAGCCTTAGCTAACATTAACACATTTACCCATGGGTTGATTAATGTAAATAAATGAAATGAAATGAAATGAAACTAGCGTGGGTTAGCATCAAAACATAAACACGGTTCAACCAGTGAGCCTCTGTCCTCGTCTTTACAATCTTTATTCTCAGCTAATCATCTTCCGGCTCCAGCTTCCCGTTCGACAGACAGATATTGATCTCCTAATTTAACTCAATGCTAGAAAGTACATAAGCATACAGGTATAACTCTGCCAGGAATATCAGTTTAATGAAGGGAAGATGAGCGAGCAGGACGCGAGACAGACAGACAGAAATAAAGGCATCATTGTGGGCAGGCCCTCGGGGGTCCGGTGTTCTATCATTTTATGCTACTTGTCGAGAACTGCTACTTTGTGTTATTGCGCATGCGGCGAGTCGATTTTCCGAGTTTGTTTGACACGCCCATAATGTTTTGCAACCCTGTCGATGCACGTCTGATAACGCTGAAACACTTTTCTGCAGGATTTCACGTCTGTTGAATCGTGCAATAAAAAGTAAACACACATCCGCTGGCTTCTTTAATATCAGAGGTATGTATTGGCCAAGTACGTTGCACAGGTGAAGGCTAAACAAAATTACAAGGTAAGAAATAAATAAATACAAATGAGTCACAAAATATGGTAATAAAAGTGGAAAGTATATTTTATTTAGAGAAGCCCTCATGGGGCCCTGGAGAGTCTGTGGACTCCGCCTCAGTCGAACTTCACGATCCGGAGCTTTCTTTGTTTGTTAAACTTCCTGCCATTAAATATTGTTAAACTTGATCCATCACAATCCAGTCCTGATTTCAAACTACTCTTTAATATCTAGATTAGAGAATCAGTCCTGATATGCAAGCCAGATTTAACAACTTCTTGGATATGATGAAGCCCCAAAAGGGCAACATTCCTAAGAGGGAATAATAAGAACTCCTTGTAACACAAGAGGTTCTTCTCCGACACTTCAGGGTATCGAACCCCGTCCCAGTGAACCAGGAGTACCGTTACAAGTGACTTTTTTTCCTGTGCCCCCTGTTGCCGTGGCCATCTCCTCCTCTCCTCCTCCTCCCCCCCCCGTGTCTCGTCACCGCCCTAGAGTCCCCCCCCCCCCCCTTCCCGGCCAACTTCAGTTCCCGTGTCCCGTCACCGCCCCAGACTCCTGTGCCCCCTTTTTCCGTGGCCATCTCCTCCTCTTCATCTCCTCTTCCTCCTCCTCCTCCTCCTCCTCCTCCTCCCCCTCCCCGTGTCCCGTCGCCGCCCCAGAATCCTGTTCCCCCCCGCCAGGAGAAACACGCCCCGGCCGACTTCAGCTCCTCGTGTCCTGTAACCGCCCCAGACTCCTTTGCCCCCTTTTGCCGTGGCCATCTCCTCCTCTCCATCTCCTCCTCTTCATCTCCTCCTTTCCATCTCCTCCTTTCCATCTCCTCCTCTCCATCTCCTCCTCTTCATCTCCTCTTTTCCATCTCCTCCTTTCCATCTCCTCCTCTTCATTTCCTCCTTTCGATCTCCTCCTTTGCATCTCCTCCTCTTCATCTCCTCCTCTTCATCTCCTCCTCTTCATCTCCTCCTCTCCATCTCCTCCTCTTCATCTCCTCCTTTCCATCTCCTCCTTTCCATCTCCTCCTCTTCATCTCCTCCTTTCCATCTCCTCCTTTGCATCTCCTCCTCTTCATCTCCTCCTCTTCATCTCCTCCTCTCCATCTCCTCCTCTTCATATCCTCCTCTTCATCTCCTCCTCTTCATCTCCTCCTTTCCATCTCCTCCTTTCCATCTCCTCCTCTCCATCTCCTCTCCATCTCCTCCTCCTCCTCCTCCTTCTTAAAGCTTTAACCGTGGAGTTCTTCTTCTGGTCCACGATACCAGAACACTACATGTCCTCCAGCTCACCTGAAGAACTGAAGAAAGACATTTCTCCTCCTCTCCATCTCCTCATCTCCATCTCATCATCTCCTCCTCTCCTCCTCCTCCTTAAAGCTTTAGCCGTGGTTGTGCGTTCGGCTTCTGGATCCTCGTCGTGTCACCGCAACACTCCGTCTCTCTTCAGTCCTTCAGTCAGCTGGAGGCCATGTTGTGCTACCTGAACACTACATGTCCTCCAGCTCACCTGAACAACTGAAGAAAGACATTTCTCCTCCTCTAGGTCACTGACCTTTTTGACTCCTTCTGGCGAAACTCATTTAGTTTGGCCTCCATTTTTTTTAAAACCTCCATTCTCACCTCCGCCGGCTCACACACACGTCGTGTTACCGGAACACGCCGTGTGTGAGCCGGCATCGAGCCGGTCCACGCGGCCCCCGAGCGTGTTTATTGTCCTCCGGATCGCCTGAAGAACTGAGCCACTCTTTTCCTGAAAGAGAGTTTCTTGGGCTTTGGGACCACTCTCATCTCCTCCAGGCTGCTGGTGATCTGGCTCAAGGCCTGGAGAAGATGGCCCTTTTCTTCTTGCCACTGGAGCTGTTGACTGTTGGACTGAGTCAACGACTCGGTCAGCGCCGCCTGCAGCTGACTGCTCGTCTCTTTTCGCTGAGCCAAGTTCATCTCTGCGTCTTCCTGGCTCTTCTTGAGTAGCAGGAGGGTCTGGGTCAGGTTGATTTCCAGCTCCCACTGGCTCTCCTTCTGCAGCTGAAGGGCCTCCTCCAGCTGCTTTATTTTGTGGCCGGTCTCAGCATCAGTGACCTTCTTTAATGCGAGCTGAAGCTCGAGGTCTTTGATCTCTTCAACTTTCTTGAGGCGAGACTCCTTCTGGAGAGCCTCATTTAGTTTGGCATCCGTTTCTAGGAGCTTCACTTGACCTCTCAGAATGGCGTTCTCTTTGGCGAGGAGCTGGCTGGTGCCCTCGTCTACCTCCTCTTCAACGGCCTTGATCGGTTCTGGGGCCTCAGTGGGGATGGTTCTTGCTTTGCACTGGTGAGGTATGCTTTGTGGTTTAGTGGGCTCAACTCTCGGCTCAATTCTCGTGGGCTCAATTCTCGTGGGCTCAACTCTGGGCTCAACTCTGGGCTCAACTCTGGGCCGGGTAGCCTGTCTAGCAGCTGGTTCACCACGAGCTCCCTGAGCTGCTGGTGGTGGGCGCTCTCCCTGCACCGGGCACTGTTTCCTCCAGGAGGTTTGGTTATTTGGTGTCCGGGGAAAATTGACCTTTGCATACTGATGAACCCTGTTCTCGCTGCATGGAGTGGAAATTCTGTTTTCCTGGACAGTCTTGAGACAAGACTGCTTTTGGAGAGCCTCATTTTGTTTAGCTTCCTTTTCTAAAAGCTCCTCTTTAGCTTTCAATTGTGCTTGCTCTTGCTCATAGTGGAATAGGCCGGTGTCTGAGTCACTCCTCATGTAAGGTTTGATGACGTGATGTCACAGCTGTGATGACGTCATCACATTCTATTTGCTTACTCTCCCTCTCGCCCGCTCTCTCGCTGCGCGCGTTCTCTCGCTGCGCGCGCACCCTTGCTGCGTGCGCAGCAAGGGTGCGCTCTCTTGCTGCGCTCTCTCGCTGCGATTGCGTCACAACATGGACCGGTTGTCCAAGCCCCGTTTGATGCGAACAGGTGTTCTATCATTTTATGCTACTTGTCGAGAACTGCTACCTTGTGGTATTGCGCATGCGCCGAGTCGATTTTCCGAGTTTGTTTGACACGCTGTGCAAAAAAGGCCCAAAGGGACAAACACAGAGTTGTCAACGTGTTCGTGGAGGTGTGAGTGTGCAGGTGCACAGTGAGCGATGCCCGCGGAGCTGAATCCAGAACCAGATATCAACCGTTTGTTTGAATGTTGGCAACGAAAATCCCCCCAAAAAAGGCTTATTTTAAAGAAGAAGAATTGATGTTTACTAGTGTTTGTTTGTTTGTGTATTTTATTCAGTCAATCAAATATAATACAATACAATATTATTGTATATAATATACAAAAGAGAAAGACTGAAAAGGTATAGGGAGAAGCAAAAAATGCTTATAAATTCCTAAATTGAAATCAAAATAAATCAGAAAATTAATATAAAATAAAGAAAAGAAAAAAACAACAACAAACAAAATAATATATATATATATATATATATATATATATATATATATATATATATATATATATATATATACTACCACATACATCTTCCATATTAATACGTTTTTAATTACATTTATAACTCTCAAGAATTGTTTTATAACTAATTCCCTTGAAAACCAAACTATCACGTTGTCCTGACACAGGGATCTAGATCTGTTGTGCCTCGAGGCCAGCCTGACATCAGAACTACACCGCCTGACCTTTTGGAGATGGCGGGTGTTTTGTTTGTGGCGTCGGAAAATGAAAGCAGAATTATGTTTAGAGCAAAGTGCGGTGTCTGTTAGCTTATATTCTGACAAGTTATTCAGCTTTTAAATACAATACTAAGTGATATATGTTAACATAATGGAAAAAGATTTATCTTCAGTTACCTTTTTATATATTTTTAAACTAAATTATTATACCAAACGAAATCATGCATTTGGCTCTTACGGTCCATTTAAACTTCAAACAGATCAGAATGCAGAACAAAAGTAGGTCAGTGCCCAGATGAGACCCACTGAGACCAAACTGAGACTGAAGTAATATCCGTGACCTTGACGACGCCTGGAGGTGAGGAAGCGAGGCTGCAGACGGAGACGTTGCACTGGAGGTTGTCTCTCTTCCAGTACGAGCCTCCAGATGAGGAGAAGGGGATGACGGATGTCGCCAATTAATCTGATTACCTTCGCATTGAAAATGCGGAAGGTTATGTTTTGATCACCGTGTATTTATTTATTTGTATGCGTGTTCCACATGTGATATGCAAAGGTATGCGCTCTACTGAGTGCCCGTTCTAGTTATGAAATGCTTCTAACATCAAACCCTTTCTTTAAACCTATAAATCAGTGTGTTTCTCGTGGTGGAGGAACAAACCCTGCTCTCTGACACCTACCTGATGAGCCACACATACATTCAGTCTCATGCTGACCCATCCCAACCTCTCCCACAGTGGGACACTGGGAATGAGCCCCTGGTGGAGCTCCCCGTGATGGAGCGCGGTCGTCCATGCCCTCCCCGGGTCGGGCCGCCCCGCCGCCTGCTCTCATCTCTCCTTTCAACCGGTTGCTTTTCACCTCTTGTATACCGCTGTGCATTTGCATGGAAGAGCACAACAGACTTTAAATGTCACCTGTGATTTAAAATGCTTCTCTTTTACGTATTAAAGCTCTTGAGTAGCATTCGATTAAAAAGCCTGGTGCCGTTTGGTAAATATCTGGAATATAAAATTATGTATAATTTTAAAACTGTAGAGAGGATATGCATCGACGGCAACATGTATTGACCTCACTTGGACATTTTAATTAACTCAAAATGTCAAAGTGAAAGCAGATTTAAATTAAAGTATTAAAGTATAGGATTATAAATGCGTGTTTGCTGAAGTGTTATCAACCTCTTATGGAGCCAGTATAGTGGACGTACCTATAGGAGTTCAATGTGTGAAGAGGTCTCTACTAGGTTTTCATATCCGGACCCAACATGCTGTTCTCAAGCCGTCCCTCTCGGCTTTATGCTTTATTAACTTGCAGGATTGTTATTGAATTAGTTTGCATGGCTTAACGTGGGAGACACAAATGTAACATCCTATGTGTGATTGGATGAAAATGTATTTCAGTTTGGAGGAACGAGCTAAACACAACTCACAATTCATTATATTGTGTGCTTTATGAAAAACACATGGAAGCAAAGATGATTTGCATTAATGTAAAATAAATGTTATCTATCATTATCAATGTGACTAATGCCCTGAGAGGGAGCACAGCATCTCTAGCCTCTAGCAGCCCCTGCTGATGACGATAGGTCATTACAGTCAAAGCATCACTTCAACGAAGATATGAATGTCATAAAGCCAGCATTGACTTTAGATTTCTTTAAACTTTTGGGAATCAAAGGGAATACAATAGGAATCTGCTCAGTCTGTATGTTCCATGTTTAAGCTTAAAGAAACCATAACAATGTGAAAAGTGCCATGTCATGGTTTAGCTGAAGCATGTAAACAAATGGGGGAAGGACTTTGGAAATGAAAATCTGGGTTCTGTTTAAATTTTAGATTTAAAGACTATTTTATTTTTTATCATAAAAGATGTTTCAAAATACAAAATGAAAGGACATGTATTAATTAAAACGTCTTACATATCATGCTCTTAGCTCTATCAAGCTACATAGTACATAAGAGCTACATGGCTTGCTAAAGGGGAGTAGTTTTAAACCACGTGCTGTGCTTAGTCGGAGGTTTACCAGAGTGTGAGGCTGATAAATAGCAGTTCCCTTCCCTGGCGGTAGGTGGCGCTCTTGTGACGTGCAGCAGAGCTCTCAGCCAGGAGGCCTCAGTGTCTGAATTGATCTCACAAACAAAGACTCCTAAGCGTACTATTCTGACAGATAAAAGAACATCTTACATATTTGATGTCATGTGGTGCTCTGTGACGGACTATATTGGGATATATTGCATAATAATGGACCAAATGTTTCATGTTGCGTTCAGAGCTAAGCGTATGTTATTGTTTATGTTAAGGAGCTACCAGTACAGTGATGTATTGAATGTATACACTCGAGTTACACAAATATTTGTACTGCAATTTGAGTTTAGGCTTAACTTGGATTCCCAACAGATTAACGCCTTTAAATTAATAGCAACTTAGGGTCCGATCCTGTTGGATGCACATGTGCTGAGGGGATCCACTGACTGCACATGCAGAGGATTCTCATTTTACAACCCTGAAATCTCTTAAACTGCAATATCAGCACTTTTCCATTTGTGACGAGCGTCAGATCTCAAAGATTTAGAAAAGTTTCCATTTAAAGCTAGTTTTCGACCAAATTCTGCAGGCTAAATGTATATTTCCAATTACATTGTAATTGCACTAACTTTCCAAATTAAAAACACTGCACACACGCAAAGAGAAACATTACAAGTATATTGATCATTTATTTTCATATAAATACATATAAAATACAATATAAACATCTCACTTCACATAATATATTACAGTAGCCTAACTACTATTGCTATAACAAGGGATCCCCCCCACCTCCCCCATTTGTATGCAATGTATAACTTTGCATATTTAGTTTCAACTTGGATTTGGACCTGAGGAAAAAAAGAAAGAAAAGTGGAACTCTTCCCACATCAACCTCGATCCTGTGCACTAAAGTCACCACAAAAAGTGTTAGTCACTCATCAGTTTAAGGGTCATCATAACCGATATAAAACTACTCGACTCCGGCCACCTGAAGACCTCGTTAGCCACAATGAAGCAAAATACTTTTTTGAAAATAAAAAAGCAGGCATGCAAGGCTGCTCACGTCTTTTCTGGGTTGCTAAATAGTGAATCCTCGCATATTGCGTTCCCGTAATGGTGTTAAGTTGCAATAAAGGCCGTAGTAAAAACAAACTCACGTTCTCGGTCCTACGCGACCCCAAAGGTCAACCTTCCTCTGGCATCTCGGTCACATCGTAGCGTCATAGGAGAAGAAGTCGACGCCACCGTTTGAAGATGAATGTCTGTACCGTCAGCAGCAGCTGTGACTCAACCAAAGTGGGTGTGCATGCGTCATAGAAACTAAGAAAATGTCATAATAAAAACACCATGTTCTGCATGCATGGAACCATCGGACGACGACGGCGACGACCGGGACAAGTGTGGCCTGAACACCCTTTAAAAAAAAAAAAAAAAAAAAAAAAAAAAATATCTCAACTGAATTGTCAATGTCATTTTTTTTGGGGCCAAGTGAAATAAACTTTTCAGTGCACAACTTTAAAAACCCTTAACTGGGTTTCCTAAAAAACTTCTTAGAAGTGAGATCAAGTCACAGAAGTTCTGCTGATCTCGGCGCGAGAACCTTTTGAGGAATCCCCATTTTACTGTAAAGACTTTTTTGAAATATTTTAAAACCATACTGTTGTTGAAAGGATGGATATCTGGGTACCTCCATAGAAGAACTTGGGTTTTACCTTCATTTTAAACCCAATACAACTCGTCAACTCGAGTCGCTCAACTTCTTGAATATAGCGTCGTTCGAAAATGCAAAGATTGTCTTTTGCAGTTGCAAGTAGAAAAAAAAACAGTCCGAACCAATTGGAGTTGAATCTCGGATAGATTCGGCTCGTCGTGAACGAGGTGAAACTCCCCGGCGCCCCTCCCCCGCCCCAGCGAGCAGAGACCCGCGTCACTCTTCTTTGTCGTGGCTGGCGCTTCCGTTCATGAGTCCGTTGCTGTGGTGCTCCCACTTCTGATTCTGCAGCACTTTGGGCAGCCTCTTGCCCTTGGTGTAGGCGTGGTACCAGAAGTTGAGGAAGAGGAACAAGAAAATCAGGCCGTATGCGCCGATGATGCCGACGAAGATTGGGAACTGGTAGGTGCAGTCCTTCAGGAAGAAATACTGGGAGATGTGGCTGGTCACAATAACAAACTGGATCTGGGGAGAAAGAGAGTCGTCAGGATTTCACACGTGAACACTTTGAGATCACAAGATAATCCAACCCCCCACACAAGAAAGTGTCATTCAATATAAAAATGTAAATAACGTGCCAGCTGAATGGTCGTCAGGTACTTCTTCCACCACAGGTACTTCTGGTATTTGGGGCCCAGAGCAGTCAGGCCGTAGTAGGTGTACATGATTACGTGGACGATGCAGTTGAGCAGGGCGTGAAACGTCCCCATGCCGCCTGAAGACGAGGTCAAACAACGAGAATGAAAGGTCATGAACTAGAGCTTGAACAACAGAAATAAGATGCAGAAATAAAAGATTCCTACCTGCAGAGAAACGAACCCCGAACCACCAGGTGAAGGGCATGATGGAGTGATGGTAGACGTGAAGGAACGTCACCTGGCTATTCTTTTTCCGCAGCACAAAGAAGATCTGAAAAGAAAAAGAAATGCGATAAAAATACGATGGACTGCAGAGAGTCTAATGCAACACAACACATGAACAAATACACTTATTTAAGAGGCTGTGATTTAGTCACTGACCGTATCCAACATCTCAATGAACTTTGAGAAGTAGTAGAGCCAACACGTTGCTGCCATCTAGAGGAAAGAATTACAAATAAAATCATATTTGCATATAAAAAAAAAACAAAAAAAACACCAGATCATAGACGACATGTTTCGTGCCAAACTTAAAACCAGACGCTCCGGTGACATCTTGTGTAGGCGTGGCTTACCCTCACACCCTGAGCCGAATCCGAGTAGTCGACTGGGTCACAGCGGAAAGAGTATCCAGTTCCCCATCCTGACATCACAAACTGGAGCAAACCACACATTTTAATAAAATAAAATGGAACTTCAAAACTTTCCCGATGTTTAATCACTCAAAATATTGTAATCTTTAAATGTTGCCGTACATTTTTTTGGGACTTTAATACACTCAAGTTACATGACAGTATCTTATAAGAGAGGAAGGGAAAAAAAAAAAAAAAAAAAAAAAAAGATACTTGACGAACTGGAAAAGCAGTACATTGCTCAAATGTAGGTCTCGATAAGCATGAAGTAACGTTTAAGTTACGCAGCGTGACAACAAAAAAACACCCGCCGAGCTGGTTTGACCTCCAGCATTGGAAATTGGCCATGAGGAGGCGGACAGACACATGTGTGTGTGAACAATGAGCCCAACGACGCAGGAAGAGCACGTCAACACGGCGACCGTCGACCAATGAGGCGAGAGGACGGCGGGACTCACCTCGTAGCACATGTAGAGCGAGAGCGCCACCACACCGAAGTTGTAGACGACGAGGACCCCCTTGAGGTCGAAGGCCTTGCGGTTCTCCATGACGCGAGGCCCCAGCGACTGGACGAAGTAAATGTACGCCACGATGACGAGGGTTTGGGGGAGCGGCGACGACATGAGGAACCAGCTCGCCGTCCGTCGGTCTGCAACGCGAGACGGGCGGCGGGGGGGTTGAGAGGTCAACGGGGGTTCGGGCGCCCGAGGATTTTAAGTCACAGGAACGTACCCTGAAGACTTCTCGAATGCTGAAAAGATGTACCTGCATTTTGGATGAACTCGTCGTAGATGAGCGCAGCTGAGGACTTTATGTTGTCGAATTCCATTTTCAGACGAGACGCCTAAAAATACAGAAAGACAAATGTTAGGAAGTCAGTTGGAACCAGACATGTCTCTGGCTTAAAAACAAGGAATATTTGCATTCAAAATATGCGAAAGTTGTATGCCGAAATGTATGGACACATTCAAAAGCTGCTAAATACACTGAAGGAGAACAGTCTGTTTTTTTTTTAAGAAAAGCTATATTGGGGGCGACTGTAGCTCAGTGGGTCGTCCTGCAACCCCAAGGTTGCCGGTTCGATTCCTGCTCTCTCCATTAGTTGCACTTGGAAGTGTCCATGAGCAAGGCACTGAACCCCCAGCAGCCCACTGCTCCTTAATGAATAAGGAGGGGTTAAATGCAGAGAACACATTTGGTTGCATGTGAACCTGGACTCTGTGCTAACACGTTAATCTATGAGATTAATTTGGCCGCGTTAACGCACTAAAATATTTTAACGTAATTAACGCAACTTTGTTTACTTCCGGTGTTCGTCGATGTTTTTGCACTTTTCTGAGTGTCAAGTCGCGGCAGTGTGTCTGACTCCGTTTACGTTTTTAAAACCGAGTTTTCCGCGAAAATACCGAGCAGAAATCAGTTTAAACTCGTGGATTAATAAATCGCCTTTCCTCCTGCGCCTTCTCCCTCCCGGCTGCTGCTCCACTCGACAGACACACACAGACGTGTCGGGTGACGCGGCACGGAAAGAACTCGTCACACGAAACCTTCACCGTGATTGGTCAATCCGTTTGCCTGTCAACATTTTGTGAAAAAACAACCAATGAACACTCAGTAAATCACAAGGCCCGCCCACCTCCCAGGTGAGGCTCATTAGTAGCCTGTCAGTCAGAGAAGACAGAACACGAGGAGGACAATGAGTCATGATAGAGATGAGATTGTTCTGGAAGGTTTGATGTAGAACACGTGGGGTTGTGTGTCATATGCAAAAGACTTTAAAAGGTGAATAATATTATATTTTTGTAAAATGTATAAAATGCCCCAGCCTCCAGAGTGACACATTTGAATGAGAGTCAGTTTCCAAAGCCACTGGTTCTGCTGCTGTTCAGTGGTAAAGATGACAGGACCAATGGGTCTCTAATGCACCTTGTTTTACTAATCTGATGTTTCACTGAAGAAACAATTTATCATCCACGATATTAAATCCCTGGCTGGCCCTTTAAGGGGAGGAGCCTCTCTCACAGCTGTGTGAAAGTGTCTTTAAAAACTATCAAACAAGTGTCTAAAACACACGCTGTCTGAAGGGATTACTGCTTCATTTAGAAGAAAACCCCGATATTTGCGATTAATGAATTTCAAAATGTGCGATTAATTAGTTAATTTTTTTTTTTTTATATATATATATATATATATATATATATATATATATATATATATATATATATATATATATATATATATATATATAAAATAAAATGACGAAAGATAACAAATCTTCACCCCATAAGTTTCACTTTCCCTCTAAACCTCAAAAAGGTGAAGGAAGATTTCCTCAATCAACTGTTGCCAAAGTTCAGTAGCATCACAAGTCCGGTTTCCTCCCACAACCGAGTTACAGCATCTGATCGCTGCTCGACAACCCGGTGTGGTGGCAGAGGAAAACCAACGTCCGTAGAGCCACGGATGCAAGACCGGACTTTATAGGAAGAAGACAAAAAAAAAAAAAAAAAAAAAAAAGGGCCACTCGGCCATTCTCTGCCTCCCTACTCAAGAATCCGAGGCAGACAAAGCCGCGAGTGTACGGGCAGAACAATGAGGAGCAGTCAGTGTCAGTTTTCAGAGAACAACAGAGAGACGGGCTCCAATTACACAAACATGTATGCACGGGTAATGTGTGGAATAGGCGCTATAGTACGTGGGATTCAAGGAGCCCTGTGTTATCTCAGATTGTGCTGCCTCGACTCTTCACTGCGAGGACATTAGGCTTTTCCTATTTGGGAAAGGCTTTGCAGCGGCCGGCACTGTAATCAGAAATGTGGGCATTATGTACATATGTGACCCGAAAATATTAAAATTGAGATTATTGTCATTGCACACACACGCACGCGCACACGCACACGCACGTACACGCATATGCGCACGCACGCACGCTCCCACCAACTGGCTGAACTGGTTTCAGCGAGACTTTCCTGGAAAGCGGGTATAGGTGTCGAGGGTCATCTCGGGGGTTCCAGCTCACCCCCTGATGGTTTTGGTTTCTAGGAGAGGAGTGAGCCCTCTGTGTGTAGACTCAGCCGACACGCATCACCCCTATGCAGCCGGTGCACACAACCCCACATGACTGGTTTTTTTAAGGTGTGTCCCGCTGAATGCAACGGGAACTTGAATACGGGTTGGGTCAATAGATGAACGGTCAAAGAAAAAAAGAAAAATAAGGACTGGCTGTCTGGAGCTTACGGAGCTCCTGATGTAAAGGCCGATCCTAACCGCACACCCTCCCGGTGTGTACCTGGGAGGTCAACTCCCACACCGGACAAAAGATAACGATCCCCCCGTGGGCGGTTATGATGCCAAATACTGAAGCAGACTTATAGAGGTAGTACAGATACAGGATCAGAAGTAAAACATTAACCAGCCATACCCACAAAAACACACATACACCAAACGACAGTTAATTATAGTGCGTGTAGAAGCCATTAGAGTTAAGGCTCGTGCCTTGACACCAATGTTCACTTATTGTCCAATTAAGAAACGGGATTTTGTATTTCTACACACACCCACGCGTATTTATTCTTTGGAAATGTAAAATATTTTCCCACACCAGTGTCGCTTTAAGATCTCAACAAGTGAAACACGGGTCCAAGAGCTGCGACCCACCAGAACCAGAACCAGAAAGTCACCAGGGGCTCGCCGTGAAACTGACCCACATTTAAATCTTGTTATTTCCAGTTATTTGTTGGGCTTGTTTGATCACTTCCCTCATATCCACTTATGAATAATAACTTAAGAATCATAAACCACGGACGACCAACCTTGCGCTGCAGCTGACGGAACAATCCTCCTGTTGGGTTGAGTTGTTTGGATCCAAAATCCCGGCTCACCTGCCGCGTCCCTCCAGGTGTGCCTCCTGCTCTGCTCACGCGCCGCCACCGCGCTCTCTCCTGACTTCTTATGGGAGCCGCCAGGGGGCGTGGCCTGCTCCGCAGACGCGCGTCCCCGTTCGCTGATTGGTCAAGGTCGTGATTCAACGTTTGTAGTTCATTCTAGAGCGATGGCTCATCCCGAGCTATGTTGGGATTTTGTAATATTACAGGATATTCAATTAATTGGTTTCAGTGTGTACACACACACACGCGCACACACACACACACACACGCACACACACACAGCCGCACACAGGGCTTAGCAGCTTCCTCCACAGCCTCCCTAAACACCGCAGGAGGATCACACAGGTTGGTGACAGAGGCTTTGTCTTTATTGTGAGACATACAAGACTGAAGCTTGCACACTTCAGGTGTTTCCAGGGAGAAGAGCGCCAGCTGAAACATGATATGACAGGAACAGTAACTTGGATAGTCAGATTTTCCTTAAAAAAGAAGAAAATCCCTGGACTGAGGAAGGAGGAATACTGGTTTATGACAAAGGGTAACGAGGTCTGTGTGTTTTTGTTAGGGGATCAGTATTAAACCTTGTTTGGGTTCAATGTGTCCTCGTGGCAACCAAGACATGACGTAAAACGATGAGGAGGCGGAGTCAGAGGCTACAGTTTCATTATAGTGCAGCGAGTTTCAGCAAGGAGTGACAATTATAAACAAATGCACATGGCTGGAATGACAACAAGACAACGGTTACTCCCACGTGAGGATTAAGGTCACACTACTTGAAATGTACCACACACACACACACACACACACACACACGTTGGCTTTCATTGAAATACAAGAAGAAAAAACTATTCAATAGAAAACATGAAAATGAGAAAAAAAAAATATTTATAGCATTGTGTATAAAAAGTGGTACAATTATTTACACGATTCATTTACATTTTAAGGCCTTGATCTGAGACATTTCCCTCGACCCATGGATGTCTTCACTGGGGTCCGAGGACCCTCATCAACTTGTTATTTCTTCTCCGCGGGCTAAATCTGAAAAGGGACCGAGCTCCTCTGCGAGGCCGGACGCCGTGCGTGACCGCGGTGACCGCGGTGACCGCGGTGACCACGCATGCAAAACGCCAGCATCAATCTTCATCGCTGCTCCACGCGTCCTGAAAGGCCGGGTTCACCGAGGGCGGCTCTGCAGCTGCGGCGGCGGCCTGGAAGGAATGGAGACATTAATCCCAACGCCACGTCTGAATTAAGATACCCATCCTCTCAAACTGAATCCACGACAAACACATAGAACACGTCCACACAGACCTCATCCGATACACGGTATTTATCTGATGACTGTAGGAACGAGTTCAAATGTGATGAGATCTGCTGGAATGTGGGAACATGACTGGTTTCCTTTAGCGTGTGCCGGCAGAGCTTATCTTATCTTATTTCTGCCGTACAGACAAAGTAACACCACTATTGGATTGTCATGTATATTTATACCCCTGTATATCTAGTATTAGTATTTAGTTTTGTGTTTTATAATTATTTTTATTAATGCTCTGATGTGCACCGCTGCTGTGATTTTTGAAATGTCCCCACTGTGGGACGAATAAAGGAATATCATATCATATATCATATATCATATCATGAACAACACCGGGACACAAAACACTCGTCACATCTTTTGCATTTTAGATGTTTTCCGCCAATATTTATAATAATCTTTTCCCGCGCCGTGCTTCCTGTTTTGGGGGATTGTACCTGATTTGCCCTTTTTGACTCTTCCTCCACGTCTGCGGCTCGCAGGACAGGAATCCACGCCAGGATGTTGCAGTCTTTACCTCCAGTGTACAGCTCCTGCACAGGAAGACGAGGACACGCCGGTTCACACGGTGTCGGGAGAACTAAAGCCGAGCCGCTTTCACCCCACGGCCTTCCCCCTTAAACGCTCTTGCAAACGGTGACATCAGCACCGGGGGAACGCCGGTGTGTTGACAAGCGTGTCGAGTGGGACCGAGAGTCAAAATAATTAACGAGCAAAAAAACTGTGTCCACGCGACGGCGGTGAGCATATGGGACGGCGCTCCCTGTGCAGCTGATCGGTGTCATCACATCAGACAGGGAACCTCCCACCAGGACCAGATCTCTTCTCCTGGAACTCCCCGGAGCGACGCGCTGCCCAACAGCATTCCTGTCTCATATATCAGCTAATGAGGAGGCTGGTTCCACTGAATGGGTTTAGTACTTCACAAGACTGCTAATAACGCTGGAGAGGAATGGAAACAGGGCTATGCTTGTGGAATATTTTGACGCTTAGTAAAAACACAGAAGTGAACAGGTGTGTTGATAAACTTGAACGATTATCGTCGTTGGTTTGGCTCGTTCAGGAAAAGAATGATGGGATGAAGATGACGACATGCACAGATGTATCGGCCGTCAGCTCAGAAGAAAAACAGATTTATTTGTCAGACATTAAACTTATAGTGTCACTCTGTGGCCGGCATGCGTTTTAAATATAATAATATACATATATGCATATATACACACACACATATATATACACATACACATATGTATATATATATATATATATATATATATATATTAGTATATATATATATGTATATATATATACACACACATACATATGTATATATATATATATATATATATATATAATTTGTATGATTAACTTATTCATCACAATGATGCCTAAACTACTGTTTCCTGTGTGAATGTACACATGACCTTCCATACCTTTATTAAATTAACTTTTTACACTTTATCCTCCAAAATGCGTCTCACCTGGTAGTCAGGGTGGAACTCGCAGCAGTCAACGTTGTTGTAGTGACCCCGGAGCGTCGTGAGTAGCTCCCCCGTGTGGACGGCGTACACGGCCACCGAGCTCTCGCACGGCACGAACGCCAACTCCGGTCCGCAGCCGCGCGACACGGCGAACTGGAGCTGCTTGCGACTTCCGTTGGAGACCTTCCCGTAATTCACCTGAGGGACAAACGGGGACGACAAACGAGGTTCAGACGAGGCTCAGCCGAGGCTCAGCCGAGGTTCAAACGGGGTTCAGACGAGATTCAGACGGGGTTCAGACGAGGCTCAGACGAGGTTCAGACGGGGTTCAAACGGGGTCAGACGGGGTTCAGACGAGGTTCATACGGGGTTCAGACGAGGTTCAGAGGAGGCTCGGACGAGGTTCAGACGAGGCTCAGACGAGGTTCAGACGAGGTTCAGACGAGGTTCAGACGGGGTTCAGACGGGGTTCAGACGAGGCTCAGACGAGGTTCAGACGAGGTTCAGACGGGGTTCAGACAGGGTTCAGACAGGGTTCAGACGGGGTTCAGACGAGGTTCAACTTGGGGTGAAAATTGCAGAGAATATACAAACGTTTATAAAATATAGCCAGGAATCATAATTTCCTGTTGCCCTTGAAAAAGGGAAAAAGCGATCCTCAGGATTTCAAACCAAACAGTCGAAACATAAAAAAAGCAGCTAGCAGCTTATTTTGCAACAGTATTCTAACAGAAATTACTATCTTGATTTCATATTCATTGCAGCGCTCAGACGGCTCCAGAGTGATGACAAGAAACTGTGCCACTCGTCTCTATCAATCACTGAGAGACGTTAGCTTGAAGGACATGCATACATCTGCAGAGACGACAAAACGTAAAAGAATTTGGGGGAAATGTCAGTCAGGAGCAACGAGTAAGTCACCTGGCTTCCTTCCCATCTCCGTGGAGAGTTGCACACGCGCAGTACCGACAGGGCAGGACGTACGAATCAGGTGGCGACGGATCGGATCGCGTCTTCCACAAACCAAAGAACTGCATCACGTTTCACAAGATCTGGCCCCATCAGAGCGTCTTGTGTGTTTCATCAACGGAACAGAAGCGTCGACTACATTAACAGGGGGCCACGGGTCAAGCCCTGTGGAACTCCATCTGTTTATCTCAAGTTATAAAACCAGACGGGACGTTTTCGGTAGATATTAAATTCCTTGTTCAAACTTCTTTAAGAGCTCCAGGTTGGCAAATGAACTGGGTCTGGAACCGCTGCAACCTCATAATCCAAAGTGTTAATCCAGGTAAAAGACAATGCACTTAATCTCTCACGCAGACCCAGTAGCACTCACCAGTGTGTTCTCCCCAGTAGCCCTAAACCAGTGAGTTCTCCCCAGTAGCCCTAAACCATTGAGTTCTCCCCAGTAGCACTCACCAGTGTGTTCTCCCCAGTAGCCCTAAACCAGTGAGTTCTCCCCAGTAGCCCTAAACCAGTGAGTTCTCCTCAGTAGCCCTAAACCAGTGTGTTCTCCCCAGTAGCACTCACCAGTGTGTTCTCCCCAGTAGCGCTGTTCCACAGCCTCATGCGGTCGTCGGTCCCCGTGGTGAGGAGGTGGAGGCCGTCGGCCGTGAAGCAGAGGCCGTTCACCCGGCCGTTGTGAGCCGTGTTCACTGGTGGGACACAAGCATTCGTCATCTCTTTCCTCCTCAGCATCCAGCTATGTCTACTCCACATGTCTGGATGGAATACTTAGAGTTGGTCTTCTACTACAACAAAACAGAAAATACTAAATGTTGTTACCACCAGCTTTTAAATGCATCATCAGACGCATCAGTCACCGAGAAGAAGCGTTCTGAGCTTGTACTGAAACAGGGTTCTTATCCATGTTGACCAGTGGATTTCAAGGACTTTTCCAGGACTTTAAACCAATTGTCCATGACCAAACTGAAATCTCGGTATAAACATGAACATTTTAGAAAATGTTGCGTATAGAGAGCGTACGCCGGCTTATATTCTGAGCGTATTTCTTTAAAAAACATATTAATTATTTCCAACTCGGCTTTAATGAACGTGAATGTGATTATAACAATTTCCATGACTTTTCCAAAACTCTTATGATTTAAGTTTTTTTCCATGACTTTTCCAGGTTTTCCATAAACGTACGAACCCTGTGAAAGCCATTTTGGGCTAATATGCACCTCATATCCTCTTCTATGTGGACAGTAAATCTGTGCAGCACCACGATGAAGTACCCAACATATCTCTGGGTTGCTAACAGGACATCTTGGACCGTGATTGGCGGGTCGATGCGGTTGAGGGAGGGGGAATGCATGACGTGATGACGCGCCAACAAAACCCACGTTTCCCACCGACAATCGCGCCCAGGAGGCCGTCTGACAATAGCGGTGCTTTGCTTCTCGAAATAAAGCCTGGCGCAGTGCGTCGATTGCCCCGCCCGCCGCGCGAAGGAGGAAAAAACGGGGGCGCGGGGAAAAAGAGAGGTAGAGAGGTAAGAGAGGTAAGAGTACCTGCTTCAGAAGCGGCTTTGGTTTTGTCTCCGTTGTGCTGATCCAGAGTGAAGAGGCATCCGGAGGCCCGCCGCACATCCCACACCTTCACTTTGCTGTCTGCACTTAGAAGGAAAACAAGGGAATAATTTTAGTTTTACAGTCTCCTGGTTAATTAAAAAAAAAAGTCAGATGAACAATTCAAAAATGAGGAGACGTGTGATCATCACATTAAATAAAAGACATGTACAACACATGCTCCGACACACATGCAGGGTTCTTACACACTTTGACCGATGGATTTCCAGGACTTTTCCAGGACTTTAAACCAAATGTCCACGACCAAACTGAAATCTCGGTATAAACATGAACAATTTAGAAAATGTTGTGCGTTTTTGAGCGTCTTTCTTTAAAAAAAACACATCAATTATTTCAAACTCAGTGTAAATGAGCATGTGAATATAACAACATGTCCATGACTTTTCCAAAACGTTTATAATTTTACTTTTTTCCATGACTTTTCCAGGCCTGGAAATGACCATTTTAAAAATTCCGTGACATTTCCAGGTTTTCCACGACCGTACGAGCCCCGCACATGTGTCACACCAGTGTTTGTTGTTTGGTACATGCTGCTCCATAATAGAATATTATCCACTCATCTGTGCCTCTCGGTGACAGTTGTTTTCAAAATCACTCGCGGTCCGCGGGGAGAGCGGCACACTGATCCCAACGGGTTAATTAGCAGCTCTAATGTAGCATAGAACAGGTGCGGACCGTCTCCACCATATGCTACAGTGACAGGGCGACGCGGTCGCGTTGTCCTCGACCGTGGCCACAGGGGCAGGCACCGAGGTGACGAGAGCTGTGCCGGGGATCGCCCCGCGGCCGACACAACTCCTCGCCCCGCCGACTACGAGGGCGAAGGAGGCGGAGCTGAGCTGAGCTTACCTGGCAGTCGCTAAGACGTGCTCGTGTCTGGGCGACCACCGCACTGACAGGACCTCCGCCCTGTGACCTGCAGGGGGAGCGTTATTGTTCATCTGTGCAGAGACATATACATATACACCGTACACATTCATGTTTACACTATGTTGATCTGCACTTCACACATTCCAAATACACTACACACATACACACACTTTGCATTTTGCACACTGTCTATTTAATTTTATTTAGTGTTTTATATTTTACTTGTATACATCTATATCTTTCATCCCTGTTTTTTATATTTTATATTTTATTCTTGTGTGTTTAGTTTATTTATTTATTGCTGCTACTGTGATGAAAAATTTCCCTTCGGGGATTAATAAAGTATCTATCTATCTATCTATCTATCTATCTATCTATCTATCTATCTATCTATCTATCTATCTATCTATCTATCTATCTATCTATCTATCTATCTATCATATAACCGCAGCAGAAAAAGGAAGTGTGTTTGTGTGTGTGTGTGTGTGTGTGTGGTCAACTCACCCTGAAGAACCTGAATGCGTGACCCAGACTTCAGGTCACACAGCTGGATTTTAGGGTCTTTGGTGCCAACTGAAAAAACACAGTTTATGGAGGAGCTTCAAAAAACGTCCATTATTATATTTTGGTTTTAAACACTGAAAAAAAGACATTTAATAAAAGGCAACCTTTAAAGTGGAAGATTACAGTTTTAACTAGAACGGGCACTCGGTAGAGCGCATACCTTCGCATATCACAAGATTGAGCATTGAATTATGAACATGTTGGCATTAGTTGCCAATTGGATAGAAATTGACCGTGCTATGGTAAAAAGATGTTGACCTTTTCATGACCTTGACCTTTGACCCGATCGATCCCAAAATCTAAACAAATGGTCCCCGGATAATAACCAATCATCCCACCAAATTTCATGCGATTCGGTTTAATACTTTTTGACTTATGCGAATAACACGCACGCACGTGTACAAATACACGGCGATCAAAACATGACCTTCCGCATTTACAATGCAAAGGTGATGATTCTATTAATCAACATTGTTAAACCCTCCATATGGTGATAAATGTGTGCGTATAATCTTCTTCTACGTGTCTATAAGGTGCTTTAGAACTGTAAAACGGGGAGTTTCAGATTCTCACTGCCAAGGTGTGGTCAAAATAAAAAACAACTGATATGAACTTCTGATAAGCGTGAGCCGACACACCCAGCTGCACGTGGGACGAGGGCACGTCTAGTAGCCAACGCTTTTTATCAAAACGTATTCCCCTTCAACTGCCTCTTGGATCAAATAGAAGACTCCAGAGATGTGTGTTACTTGTTTGGCAGACATGTGCAACACCGCAGAGCGAGAAGGACACATTGAGCATAAAAAGAAGCGGATGTGCTTATTAATGCACATACACACTCAGGCACGAGGAACCCGTCGGACCTGCTCGGCAACGTGTGAGGTGGCAACCAGATTCTTGGAAATATTTCTTGACGTAATGGGAATCCGTGTTCGACCAGATCCTGAAACACTCCTGACACCTCTGGGTACACGTCACTTCACAGGGTTCTTACACATGTTGACCAGTGGATTTCCAGGACTTTAAACCAAATTTCTGAAATCTCGGCATAAACATGAACATTTCTGAAAATGTTGTGTATCGACAGCGCACGCCGGCTTATATTTTGAGCGTCTTTCTTTAAAAAACATATTAATTATTTCAAACTCGGCGTAAATGAACACGTGAATATAACAACATTTCCGTGACTTTTCCCAAACTTTTATGATTTAAGTTTTTTCCATGACTTTTCCAGGCCTGGAAATGACCATTTTAAAATTCCATGACTTTTCCAGGTTTTCTATGGCTGGGAGAGGAGCACAGGAACCCCGTGAATTCCACATGTTTTTCCGGCTTTGAGGCCGCGTTCGTCACACACCTGCGATGAGACTGTGCTTCCTGGCGATGGGGGACAGGTGGTGGCTGTAGACGTTGTCCTCAAACTCAAACACTTCGGCGGGCTGAAGAACGAGAAAGTGAGAGAAAGAGAAGACGGTCAGCTCCCTGCGCCATTAGCGAGGACTCTGTACACTGAAAGAGAATCGCAGTATTTCACGGGCAACGCGCACAGCCGTGACCTTAAATAAAGCCCCCGCCTCAAAGTCTAACCGTCGTATAAACGCAACGCAGATAGTTCAGAGAATGGATGAGGCGAAAACAAAAGAGGGGGAGGGGGCTCCGCGGCTCAGGAGGCAGCTCATCCGAGCAGTGGCGGCGGTTACGATGCAAATTCTTCGGCAAATATAAGAAGCCTCTCTGTGTCCCATCTGTCAATGTGCCAAGGAGGGAGGGGGGGCGCGCACACACACACGCAAATATACCATGCAAACACACACCAATGATACGCATACACTAATGTGCAAATGCAAAACCACAGTAATTAATGTAATAGCCGTGTGTGTGTGTGTGTGTGTGTGTGTGTGTGCGTGTGTGTGGGACACAGGAATTAACAGTAGCACGAAAGAAAGGCCGTTCTGTCCCTTCCCCGACCTCAAAGGCAGAGAGCATGCAGTGGAAAATAAGAAAAGTGCGGGGAAGAGATTGTGAAAGGATAACAAAAAAAAGGAGAGAAAGGGTGGCGGAGATGGAAGAAAACAAACGTCACTGTAGTTACTTAAACTACGGTATTCTCAAATGAGTTGGCAGGTCATTGGGGACGTCTATATACGTGTATGTGTTGATTCAGCTCTATCAGATTATACAGATTATTTTTTTAAGTGTTTCCGATTCTGCTCATTGTACAGGTGCTCTTTATGAACCGGTAACTCGTGGATCTAAGGTTTCACGTGAAGTAACCGAGACGACGGGGGACATTCCTGACCTTCAGAGTCTCGGTGTCCCAGACTTTCATGGTCTTGTCGAAGGAACTGGACACGAACATGCCCGTGTCGTGAGGATACCACTGCACCGTCTCCACGCTGAACTTGTGGACATGCCGATTAGACCTAAACATAAATATATATATTAATAAACACAAATGTGACAGGATTAATGAAAAAATATACAAAACACTTACCCACCAACACAAAAACACAAAAAACACAAATACACAGTAGTGTACCAGCACAGTAAAGTAGTTTAACCCTCCTGCTACCTTCACATTCACTAACATATTTTACTCTCAGGGTCAAGTTGACCCCAGCAATTAAAACCTCCAGAAAATTATTAGAATTAATATTGTTTCCCAAGTTTACGTGTCAGGTACTTTATGTTTGTTTGTTGACTACCTAAATAGCCCTTTAAATATATTTAAAAAATGATATTTCTTATATGTTTGACAGAGTGAAAAACAGCCTGGGGTCAAATTGACCCCAAAGAACACCGATGCGTACAAGTTGTGTTCAGGACAGTGAAAACATATCATCAAGTAAATTGTTGTCCCAAATAAATTAGCAAAAGTCATGAAATATGAAGCAAAAAAAATTATGTTGATGTCTAATTGACCCCAAAGAACATCAACGTTAAACATTGAATGGGGTCAAATTGACCCTAAAGGTAACAGGAGGGTTACATTAATCCGACCTGTGCAGATGATTAAGATGGATTCACATGGCAAACAACGATGCTGCGTTCTCCTGTCGCCCTGCTCTCGTGACAGATGTTTCACGGAGCAACGGTAAATACATTCTGACATCAGTTCAGCCTGAGGCCACATAGGCACACAGTATAGCTGCTTCACATTCAGTTTACTGAATAAGATTTTGAAGAACTTTTCCGCTCGCAATACCATGAAAAAAACAAAAAAAACACTGACTGTAAGAAATAAGAATACTAAATAAGACACTTTCAGATTCACGCCACTTCCCTTAACAGTGAGTTGACCTAAGGACACGCTGTGAACGAGCCCACGTGCCCTGGTATGGAAGACTAAAAATGACATAAGTATAAATAAATAAATAAATGAATAAATATAGGAATAAATAAATAAATCCTTAAATAAATGTATAAATAGATGTATAAATGCTTTAATAAATGTATAAATAAATAAATAAATGTATAAATAAATAGATAAATATAGGAATGAATGAATATAAGTTATAAATCAACAGGACATCATTAAATAAATATATTTCTACATTTCTGTATTTCTTCATTTATTTATTTCTCTATTTATGTGTCCACACGTATTTCTTCATTTATTTATGTGTGACATTTACGTGTCCGTATATTCAAATGAGCTGGGCGGTCCGAACCTCTGTCTAAAGCCTGATTGGTCACAGGAGTGTGATGCACCTGGTGTGTTGTGCTCTACTACTCCTGTCTGGCACATGATGCTGCAGTTGACTCGCTCAGCTCACCGTTAGCAGGAGTTAGCTGAGACAGCTTTTTTACTTCAGCCGTTTATCAATTCCAAGAACACTGAGAACAGACTCGTGTTCTTTTGCAATCTGGTCTTGGTGGTCTGGTCTTGGGAGTCCAGACTCTCGAGGACGCAGGACGGTCTTTCTGGTCTTGTGACGTCACCACATCAACAACTGTTGCTCGTGAATTTACTCCAATGATTCACTGTAACATACTTTCCAGTGGAGTAGAATGTGTTGCGGTGTTCACTGTCGTTTGGCGTAGGCTACGAATAAACGGTAATAACTATACGTCTCGTAGCTTTTCTGACCTAGGGTCGCTACAATATGAAGTTATGAATCTTAACCCTGAGTCAAATTGAGGTATCATTATCTTTTAATAAATAATAAACACTTTGTGCTCTTTAGATCCTCCCAAACCTATTTATATTTCATGTTTAGCCGCTACGGAGACATCAGGACCAGCGGAGCATTTCAAAAAGTCCTGCCGAGATTAGGCTGCTGTCGGCGGCCACGCAGCGCGCTGAGCGCCCGGCGCGCGGAGCTCAGTGAGCAGCAGGACCTCAAATCTCCGTCGCAGATCCTTATCAGGCTGAATCTCGATAAACTGACCACATATTTGATGCTTAAACTACTAACTTATCGGCGCTGAAAACATCCTTAAATTACATTCCGTGACTCAACAGTAGTATTTAGAATGTACAGACAAGAACTCATAATAAACGCTGTTCGTCTACAGATCCAAGTGCTAGGGATTGATTGTTTCTGTCTTGCTCCCCGACTTGACCAATCAGGCTTTAGACAGAGGTTCGGACAACCCCAGCTCATTTGAATATACGGACACGTAAATGTCACACATAAATAAATGTATAAATACGTGTGGACACATAAATAGAGAAATAAATAAATGAAGAAATACAGAAATGTAGAAATATATTTATTTAAGGATGTCCTGTTGATTTATAACTTATATTCATTCATTCCTATATTTATTTATACATTTATTTATACATTTATTTAAGCATTTATATATTTATTTATACATTTATTTAAGAATTTATGTATTTATTCCTATATTTATTCATTTATTTATTTATTCATTTATTTATACTTAAGTCATTTTTAGTCCTCCATACCCTGATGCTGTGAGAACTCGGTGCAGCAGCACCCCCCAGTGGACAGAACCGGTAGTCGGCGTCACGCCTACCTGCCCACTGTGCAAACGGCCTTGCAGGTGTAGTGTGGCTTCCCGCTGTAGTTCTCCAGGTCGTAGATGACGATCACTCCGTCCGCTCCGCCGGACAGCATGCTGGACAACGGGGCGGTCGACTTCGGTTAGCGTCGCCTCGTCCGGTGTTCTGTCATTTTTTGCTGCCTTGTCAAAATGTGCTACCCGCTGCATAAACCGATAGGTGTGTATCGATTCATGCTACCCTATCTGATAGTATGTTATTGTACTATCAAAATATGCTTTTCTTTCAAAGTTCAATGTTTCACTTTTCACTGTTAAAGTGTTTATCTTCAACACTAAATACCCTAATAATAAACCAGTGCTTTATTATGATAATGTGAACAAACTCATGTTTACAATAATTGGTTGACACAAAAGAAATAGCAACTGCAACTGCTTATCACTCATTAATCTACATGTCATTACTACATATTATTACTACCTGTACAATATACATGCTGAATGTACTTTTAACTAGGGAAATAATCAGGATTTTGAGGATGTCACTCCCCGTTATCAGACGTGCATCGACAGGGTGGCAAAACATTATGGCCGTGTCAAAAAAACCTCGGAAAATCGACTCGGCGCATGTGCAATACCACAAGGTATCGGTTCTTGACAAGTAGCATGAAATGACAGAACACCGGCACGGCCGCCACATTCCATTCTACCACAGTGTGCGTGCCGGGAGAGCGCCGTGAACGTTTTTTTTTATTCTGACTTCCCCGTGCTTTGTTTCACCCCGATTGCACCGGCCTCTTATCGCAAACACGACAAACCCACAACTCGTGTTTCACAAACAGTTTCAGGGGAAGATTACCGTGCAATTCATGAATCAGTCATAGTAAATTCCAACGAGGGCAGTAGGAGTATGAGATTAAAAAGATATCGGGTTTACAGCTTATTATATAGTATTGTTCATATTAATATTGTTAATAATATTGTTGTTAATATTATTGCTGTTGTTATATGCTAAATTATAATTAGCACTTACAAGATTGAGAAAATATTGATATATATATATATATATATATATATATATATATATATATATATATATATATATATATATTTTAAGCATTTGTGTGTAATATGTTACATGTTAGCATGTTAGTGTCGATAGTAGCAGCACTATAACCTGTACAAGATGTGAGCTTTTTAAATAATGTCTTGTGAATTAATAAAAAATTGTATATATACTGTCGGTGCCCAGACCGCACCTGTGTGCACCTTTAACTCTGACACACACTCACTCAGTTTCTTCAATTCTGTAGATATGCAAATCCACGCTGTATGATAACCGTCAATACACAGGACACCGTGACCCCGGTTGACCGTTACAGACGCAATGAGGACCGGGTAGACTTACTATCTGCCTTCTATTACTTCGATGTCTATGGTGTTGATGGCATTTCCATGGATTCTGTCCACCTCTCTGTCAGGATTCAACGTGAGACTCAGGACCCTTTGAAGATAAAGAAAGAAGTGATGAACATTACTGGACAATACATTCATGGATGGTGGAGGTCTCCATCGTGGAATATGCCGACTATGAACTATTCATGCACTCTGTCATATTCATTGAATGTGTTTTAACTCTAATGATTCTATCTGGTCACATGACATCTATTGTTCTGTCCATCCTGGAGAGGGATCCTCCTCTGTTCTCTCCTCAAGGGTTTTTCCCTTTTCCCCCCTGAAGGGTTGTTTGGGAGTTTTTCTTGATCCGATGTGAGGTCAAAGGTCAAAGGTCAGGGATGTCTACGTGTACAGATTGTAAAGCCCTCCGAGACAAATTCGTAATTCATGAAATGGGCTATACAAACTGAATTGAATTGAAATTCATTCATCCATTATCCAATTCATTCCTTCATATCAGACATTAAAGCCAGAGTACATTATTGCTAATAGTAGAAAAGAGACAGTAAAACAATGAAAACATTGATATTCTAATTCAATTGATAAGATAAGATAAGATATTCATTTATTAGCCCCACAGTGGGGACATTTCAGGATCACAGCAGTGGGTGTACATTAGAGCATTAAGTAAATTAAAAGATAAAAATAGAAACACAAAACACAATACTAAATACTAAAATACAAAATACTAATACTAAAATACTAAATACTACAAGGGGAAGCTTTGATAAGCCAATCCCTCGAAAATATAGTAAAAGGTAAAAGTTTCTCAAATATCAGTAGATGTCAACTTGTGTCTTTCTTTATCTGTTCACGATTTCCCACGCATGCGCAGTGCTGTGTGCGTATGGACAGCAGTGTGTCTCCGCCGTCCTCTCCGGCTGAGAGACTTCTCTCTCACCTCCTCGTCGACTCCGCCCGTCTCAGGCGCAGCGGGTCGTCCACGCCGGCCCGCCTGGCCGCCAGGAACCCTAGCATCGCTTCCTCCTGCAGAAAAACCTGCAGAGATGTTGATGTTGATGTTGAAGCCGGACCAGAACTCAAGCTTCGCCACCACTAGCTAACGAGCATGTTAACAACACCGACATTAAAATATCACGCGCGCAACAAGTCGTGGTTGGATATGCATCGCCGTCAAATTTGATAAATAAAACTATTTCATTCAAACGAGGGCGCTCTGCGTTAACATGTAACGCGTATTTCACTTTTATTCAACGCGCTTCGCAGCAGCTCCGTGGGGCGGCCATGTTGTGACGTCACAGTTTTCCTATGACAACCGCGGCGATTGGTCGGGTCACGCGCGGCCGTCCAATCACGAGCCGGTTTATTCCTTCTTCCTCTCGACCACGTGACACGTCGCGTAAACAACCCGGCGAGAGGGCAGATAGCAGGGGACACGAAGTGCACCCCGAATAACAACCTCCTCCTCTCGGGGTTATAATCCAGTGAAGATGAGCAGGATCGCGGGAGTTCTGCGGCGCACGTTTGGAATAGTGCGCGAGCACGTCGGGACGGATACGTTTGGGAATAAATATTACACAATCCCAGAGCAGAAGACTTGGACAGGTAAATTAAAGCCCAGTTGAGCTAACATTAGCCAGCCGCGGATTCGTTTAAAGTTACAGCATTGACCCCTGCAGCGATATGAAGACAGCAGCGATGACACTTAACGCAGCCTGTGTCCCTGGTTGTTTTCACCTTGATACACTTCGCCTATTCAACCGGTGTGTTTTATATATCTTGTTCCGGACACTGAACATTGATTTCCCAGTGAAGTATTTTGTATTTTGCATGCCGCTCTCTTCATAAAATGTGTTTACCTTTTGCCATTTCACCCTTGTTGTACACACGGCTCGCCACTAGGTGGAGCCACCGCCTCAATTAGAAGGTCACTGCCTCTCTTGTTACCCTCAAAGTTACTCACATCTTTTACATTTTTTGAGACATTTTTTGATTAAAACCTCCAGAAAATTATTAGAATTAATATTGTTTCCCAAGTTTAAGTGTCAGGTACTTTATGTTTGTTTACGACCTAAATGGCCCTTTAAATAAATAAAGAAAATGCTATTTCTTATATGTTTTACACAGTGACAAACAGCCTGGGGTCAAATTGTACAGGACATTGAAAACATATCATCATGTAAATTTAATGTTTTCCCTAATAAATTAGGAAAAGTCATGAAATATGAAGCCAATTATTGTTTTAGAGACATCAAACATTGAATTGGGTCAAATTGACCCCAAAGGTCACAGGCGGGTTAAAGGGGTTCAATAAGATTGTTATTACATGTCTGCATTTAATGCAGCTCACTGCAGTTAAGATCTCATTAATTTGAGGGAGGATGGGTACGATGGCTGGCGTCTGCCTCGGTCCCCGGCCCTTCAGAGAGGAGAAGAGTCTTTTCCGCTGTTGCAGGCGAAATGATTACTTTGTCTGTGAGGAGGCTTTAGAAGGAGGTCACACATCCCCAGTGAGACGTGGTGGCGCTGCAGAACATCGTGCTCAAGCCGAGCGGTGGAACTGTGTCATCGGGCTAATCCGTGGTGGCGTCCTTCACGCCGTCTCTGACTGAGAGAAGGCCAACGGCTCCCCTCAGCTCATAGAATCACAGATGGAGGTGTTTACAAGGAAACGTGATGCACTACAAAGTGATGCACTACAAAGTGATGTACTAAATACTGTTCCTCCTAGTTTAACTCATTAGCAGAATCCAGGCCAATCTCATTTCCCCCTCTGTTTACCACCTTATAATCACAGCAGGGGAATCATGAGTTATGGTTCAAAAGAATCTCGAGCTGCCCGTGCTTCCCGAATCCAGAGATATACTAGAAGGGGCACTCGGTAGAGCGCATACCTTCGCATATCACAAGATTGAGCATTGAATTATGAACATGTTGGCATTAGTTGCATGTTAATTGGATAGAAATTGACCGTGCTATGGTAAAAAGAAGATGTTGACCTTGACCTTTGACCTTTGACCCGGTCGATCCCAAAATCTAATCAAATGGTCCCCGGATAATAACCAATCATCCCACCAAATTCTGTTTAATACTTTTTGAGTTATGGGAGTAACACGCATACAAATAAATAAATACACGGTGATCAAAACATAACCTTCTGCATTTTCAATGCGAAGGTAATAATACAAATGATTTAATAATACAAGAAAGAGGATGATTAGTACATACGTGGTCCGGCCGCACGCTCGCATTGGCCCCTTTCTTATGTATTGATTTAAAAGGTAGTCTCTCATATGTACAAGTATAAATATAAAACATTACAACTCCACACATCAGGAGTCAGGAGAGCGCAACCTTTCATTGCACCAGACGAGACGCTAAATTGACCGACCCCGGTTGCACCACAACGGGTTATGCCTCGTGATATTTACCTCTGTGATGATGTGTGTGCAGAGCTCAGTAATCTGGATGAATAATCCTCTCCCACCTCCACATGTGTTTGTCTCCCTCTCTTGGTGCAACGCTATACAACTTCCCTCAAGCTTTTGTTGTTGTTGTGGTCTGAATAGTGAAAACATTCAGTAGCACTTTTCCAAGGGGGTGGGGAAACTAAGATGCCCCCCCCCCACTCCCAGATATTTTGCCGGGGGGGGGGGGGGACCGACCTCTGGCCGGTTGCGAGCCCGGTTTTATGATCGAACCCGACTCGATGCTCCTCCACCTTTCCGCTGCAGTTTGGCGGGGGAGACTTGCGCCCACCTCGTATTTATAATTCATTGGGAGGCTGCTCCTCCACCCCTGGCTGTCAGACTATTCAAATGAGACATCACTGAAGTCCGCGTTGTAGCGCGCTACAGGAAGACCGCGTTCACCGCCCGATAACGATGACTGACGCCGAGAGGCGAGTCGGCCTGAAGAGGAAGAGAAAAGATGGTTTCCAACCGAACACACTCGTAAACGGCAGACGGGTACATACCCATGCACAATCATATATATATATATATATATATACACACATTATTTATATATATATATATACACACACACACATTATATACACACAAGAGAGAGAGAGAGAGAGAGAGAGAGAGAGAGAGAGAGAGAGAGAGAGAGAGAGAGAGAGAGAGAGAGAGAGAGAGAGAGAGAGAGAGAGAGAGAGAGAGAGAGAGAGAGAGAGAGAGAGAGAGAGAGAGAGAGAGAGAGAGAGAGAGAGAGAGAGAGATTATATATAGGTCTATATTAAACAAATAGAAATATATGGCACATGCATTGTCCTTGTTTTCTTTCTTTCTGCCACTCACCCCGTCCAGCCTTGTGGAAATAAAGCCGATGCATTATTCAGTCCATATGTCTTGCTAAAGCCGACTCTTTTTGATCTTAAACTGATAGGCCATGCGTGGGCTCAGGGCCTTGAGGCGCGGACCGCAGGGCTTTCCACTGCAGCCCGTGAGTCGTGGTTGAAGTAGGTGAGGAGTCTCTCTCTCTCTCTCTCTCTTCCTCTCAACTTCCTTTCATTTGTCCATCCCCTGGTGTTCAGTCAATCCCTCTCCACCTTTTTATCTACGCTGTGCTGCTCCACTTTTCTCCCTCTCTCCGTCTGTTTGGGGCGTGAGCAACTCCGCGTGTGGCGGACTATGCATAAGAGGACATTAAGAAAAATACAAGTCAGCCTCAACTCCTTGCTTTATGGGACTCCGTCCAACCCAGATTCCCCCCCCCCCCCTTAGTCCTTCCTTCCCCTAACCCTCCCCTTCCTGTCACTTCTGCATCTCGATTCTCTCTCGCCCTTTATTTTTTTCCCCCTCCTTTTGAAGGGAGTCCAGTGAAGATTTCTATTCAGCACATTAGAACCGTTGAGCGGTGTGGAGGGCTCGGCCCAGCAGAGTGCCCCCCCCTCCTCCCTCCCCCCCCCTCTCTCCTCAGACGCTGCTGCACATCAAAATGAAAAGGCCCGAGTCTGAAGTACACGTCGAGAGAGAGAGAGAGAGAGAGAGAGAGAGAGAGGCAGAATGTCCGCCTTTCGTCTTTGAGAAAGAGGTCTGGCTAAAGAGGCCCGCTGGGCGCCCCCCGGCCGCGGAGCTCCAGCGATTGTGGCCTGTGGCAGGGCAACAAGAGAACGCCACTGGCGCTCTGGCCACCGGTCTTTAGAAGGTCTTTGGCCTCACGGAGCCCAATAGAGAATCTATATTCTCCTCTCTCTCCGAGCCGGCCCGTCCCCCCGGGGCGCCGCACGGGGCGCCGCGTCACGCCGCCCGGATGAAAGCGGACGGGCTCGTTCGTCTTCGGCGGCGGGCGCCTTCCCTCCCTTCATTTAGGAAGAGAGGCGCACTGACATTATCGGCCGCTGCAGGCACATTTGAAAATAATTGCCTGTATGATTGCTATTTTTCTTACCTCTTTGAGGAGGTGTAGCCATTGTCTCGGAATCAATGGCTGCTCAATACTGGACAGGGGAAAGGCAGTTTCCTTTCATGTCCCGGTGAAAAGGATGTATTTTTAGTGCTATTCATTTTAGCGCTGTGTGTGTGTGTGTGTGTGTGTGTGTGTGTGTGTGTGTGTGTGTGTGTGCCATGCAGTTTTAATCTATTGGTCCTCTCTGCTGTGTGGAGAATGGAAGGGATTCAGAGGTTCTTCAGGGGTGCGCCACGCTGTTGCAGAGAAAAGATGCATTGACTTGTCGTCCTATCGCTATCCCTCTCTCTTTGTCTATTATTTATTTGATTCCCCGGCTCTGTTCTATGAAGTGAAAAACTGAAAAGGCCTCAGTTCTGCTATTTCAGGATGGGTGACTCTGGGGATTGAGGGAGGAGGGTTGTGTTGTTGTTGTGTGTGTGTGTGTGTGAGAGAGAGTGAGTGAGTGCATGCACACCAGTTGTATCAGCTTTGTATTCTAGTTGAGTTTTTTTAAAGAAGAAAAAAAAATCTGCGCTTGTGTGTTTTCTCTGCCCAAACACACTTAACACAACAACAGATGGCGGCGTGTCATCAGCGCGTTGATTCAAGCCGCATAGAGTCACGGCGGAGAGAGGCGAGGGTCCAAACGGCTGCTCATCCCGCCACAAGTCGTCCCCGGGGCGTGATGGAGGGAGCGCCATCCCGCCGTAGGACGCCCAGTCGGCGTTCGCGACGGAGCGCCGACGTCCGGAGCCGCCGCGGTAAATCACGTTAATTGATCAGCAGCTTTGCAATGCGCGGGGTTTAAATGAAGGTTATTTAATCATTATGGCAACACCAAGTGGGTTGAGCTCCTCTTGCTGTATACTGTTTGCCAAGTGTGTTTGTGTGTGTGTGTGTGTGTGTGTGTGTGTGTGTGTGTGGCAGAGCATTACGGAGTGGCTTAACTACTTCATTAAAAAGGCATTTGAAAAGATGGATGCTGAAAATGATAAACGGGCACATTTATGTCACAGGCCACGTTTACACATAGCCGGGTATTTACAGAAACAAATATTTCCGCCCCTCTGGTTTCAAAAGTAACGTTGTACACACAAGGTCGTTTTCAATAGAGTTTCTGGTTATATGAACCCGCATAAATACGCCGTCCGCATACGTCCCACAGGACGCTCACGTGACGTGAAGCATCTTTAGTCGCATGCCGTGACGTTTGACAACCTAAAACTCTGTTTGACCTCGTTCACACGCAAACACAAAAACAGAGTTTTCATAAATCTCCACTTTGGCCGGAGTTTTTAGAAATGATCGTTTTCCGTGATAAAACCTCAGTTTTTGTGTAAATGAAAGGCCAAAACGCATGAAAATATATGCATTTCCCCCATGGTGTAAACGGGGTCTGAGGCTCGAGGATCACCAATGGGCTCCAATATCAGTCGGATCTATTGCAACGCTGCACATCAACATCAACAGGAAGACGACGAGTCAATCAGATTCTTTTCTCTTTCGTTCTTTTACCGTTTGGCGTGGTTGTGATTCACCGTCCGGTCCATCCGTCTCTCTCTCTCTCTTTTCCTCTTCCTCTCTCTCTCTCTGGTCGGACGGCCGGCGAGATGCTTTGACGCCTCGGGGCTCCTCGTCCATCAGAAAGACCGACGGACAGACCGACTCCCGGAGCCCGCCGCCGCTTATTCGGTTTCCGAATATTTTAATAACGCAGGCAGGCGGAGAGAAATAAGGCTCGGGAGTGAGGGAGGAGAGATAAGGTCGAAGGAGATCCGCGGAGGGCGGGGTATAGAAAGTGAGTGACAAAGAACAAGGGGGATGCTGACATACGGGATGAAATTATAGAGTGGGGGAAGAATGGAGAGAGTGCAAGTGAAGGGAGGGTTTCTGGCAGAAAGAGGGTGAAATGAGTGGGTGGTGCAGGCAGACAGGGGGGGGGGGAGGGAAGGTGGAGGTAGGTTAATGGAGGAAGAGTGTGGAGGGGAGTGGAAGGAAGAGGAAGGGGGTTGGATGATAGTGATTGAGGTGAATAGAAAAGGGTGGACAGCTCGATGTGTGGACATCATACGTATGGGGAGGAGGAGGAGAGGGATGGAGGAGGAGGAGGAGGAGGAGGAGGAGGAGGAGGAGGGCGGCGGCTTCCCGGCTCACCGCGGTCCTTTTCTTTAACCCAGCCGTGTTCGGGTGGAGGCTTCAAGAGGACGGTGGTCTTAAGTGGAAGGGGCTAAAGCGTCCCTTCCACCCTCGAGTGCGCCTGCGTTTAGTTAAGTGACACACGGGGGAAATCAAGTATTCTTTTCAGCGTGTTATTGCTTTCTTTATGAATTATTCTCCTCTGTTGTGCCGCGAGTCGCTCAGACCTCGGCGGGCTCGACGGCAACGGGGACAAACAGAACGAGGGCCGGGATAAAAAAGCCCAGCAGCAGCAGCAGCAGGCTTACCTCACACCGACGGGTGACAAACAACGCCTGGCCTTCTCCCTCTAAACCTCCTCCCCTGTCACCAGGTTCAGGGCTAATAGGTAACCATGGTTACAGGCCTCACACATCCCCTCAAAGAGAGAGAGGGAGAGAGAGAGAGAGAGACGGTATTGGTACCTGGTTGTCCTTGTATCACTGATGCTTATCGGATCACTCCATCTTCATAAAGCTGTCCATTACCACGCCGGTATTGGTCCCCCGTCCCTCTCTGGCAGATCGCTCAGCTGGAGAGGAATAAACGAGGCTCCGGGCGGGCCGGCGGGCGGGCACGGCGTCGGGCCTAAAGACCCGCCGCTCGACCGCCGCCAAGACGAGGGAGGCCGCTCTGCTCTCCATCGAGAGGCCGGGCCGGCGGCGCAGAGCGGGAGCTCTCGTCTGTTCAGGGACGAGCAGACGCGCTGTTTTTTTGTGTGTGGGCGTTTCTTTGCAGGATGGACGTCGGCGTAGACGGCGAGGGGCGCGAGGCTTGAGGCGTGGGGCGTGGGGCGTGGGGTGTGGGTCCGCCCGCTGGAGTCGGACGCGGCCCGCTCATTCGCTTGTGTTCTCGTCGATGAGTTTTTAGGGCTCTCCGTACCCGGATGCTGCCAGTCGAAGCGTGCTCCCCCCTGACATCTGCTTCCGTAATCAAAGACGAGAGAGAGAGAGAGAGAGAGAGAGAGAGAGAGAGAGAGAGAGAGAGAGAGAGAGAGAGAGAGAGAGAGAGAGAGAGAGAGAGAGAGATGTGGAGGTGAAACACCTCTCAGGTCGCCCCCAGCAGCACTCACCTGGGAGCCGATGTGTGAAGTCGGGTGTTTTATGTGTGTGTGTGTGTGTGTGTGTGTGTGTGTGTTGAAGCAGGTGATGGAGTTTAGCGGGGTGTCTTCAGGGTTCAAAGAGCAACCCTCCACGCACATCCGCGTCTCGTCCTAACGAGCGGGAGGGATCGGCGTGCCCGCCGTGCGATTGGCTCCTGAGCCCGGCTGCCAAGGCAACCCCCTCACCCATCCCGCCTCCTCCTCTCCCCCCCACCCCCCCCCTCCCCGGTCCCTCGCCCCTCCTCCCCCCGGGTTCCCGCAGCCGGGCTCACAGATGAGTCGCGCTCAGACAGGTGAGATGGCTCGTGAATATTTATGCGGTGGGATTTCATTCCTCCCGCCGCTGGCCCCTCCCCCTCCCCGACGCAGCGCTGCGTTTGTCCTTCACGGTAAGAGGCGGCGTCCTCGCTCCCGTCCCTCAGGTTAATCTGCCTGCTCTCTAGCCTGTGTGTGTGTGTGTGTGTGTGTGTGTGTGACTGGTAAGTAGGTTTCCCATAGTGAGTGATGAGAAGGCAGCCCTGTCACAAGGGGCCCCGCTGAGATCCAGAGCTCTAACACCTTTCATATCTCTCTCTCTCTCTTCTCTCTGAGGCCTGAACTGTGAAGCAGAGATAGCTTACACCCAATTTGCTGACTGTCTGACACATCTGACTTTATACAGACTTTATGAAACACTACGGATTATATCATTCACTTATTCGCAGAATTGATAATCAGTGGATCTTGAAGCTTTTCTAGGTATAAATAAAAAAAATACTGGTTAAATATTGTTATCAACTTAACTTTTGATTTAAAAAAACCTTACTTTATTTTTTATATTTTAATTAGGGTAAAAAATATATATATAAATAGTTTGTTCCAGCTTTTTAATTTGAAGTATTTTTTCTTATAAATCATATATATATATATATATATATATTATTTATTTTTAAAACGTTTTGACTGTTGATCAAACAAAGCAAATAATTTAAAGATGTAACTTTGAGCCACTGTTTGTGTTGTTACCGTTGCAGGCTCGATGTAAACAATGTGTCCGGCCGATCAGGAAGTGCATTCTGCAATACCCCCGATGTCCACTAGTCAGGCGACTGCTTGTTCTATCCTTCATCTTTCACATGTGTTTACTAATGATTCCGTCCAGCTCGTGTGAGATGCACTTGCGGTCCGTTGCTCCTGGAACTCTGTCGTGTGTCTGTAGAGCGGTACGGATCGTGACCTTGGCCCGTGCTGTGGTCCCCCCCCCCCCCCAACCCCCCACCCAATCCGTCCGACCGGCCTCCTCCCCATGTGCACGCGGTGGAAGGATCAGCCGTGTTTCAGAAATATATGTACACGCTGTATTTGTTATTCAAATCCGAGCATAATGAAAGCCGCGGTGGAAAGGGTTTAGTCATGCTGCAGAGGCAACAAGACCAGAGGAGAGCCGCGCGCGCGTGTGTGTGTGTGTGCGTGTGTGTGTGCGTGTGTGCGTGCGTGTGTGTGTGTGTGTAGGGACGGAGGAAAAAGTGCGTGCCTCTCTTTCTGCTTAAAAAGTCACAGTCTGACCGTGTCCGTCTGTCCCCCCCCCCCCCCCCCCCCCATCCGTCTCACCGGGAGCGTACCTGTTCAACGGCGTCGGAAGCATTGTTCGCCTTTTCTTGTTTGCCGGCAGTTATTTCTGCCGCTAGACCCGGGTATCAGAAGGCTGTGAAGCTGCAGGGCGTTGAGCCTCTGAGCCCCATAGTGACGATCTAGTGGGAGCCGACGCAGAAAGCAACGCAATAGCCTAATTAGCTGACCTGATTACGATACAGGCTGGATGAAGTATGGAAGGGGGGCGTGCTCATAGAGCGGGATAACAGCGCAGCACGGGAGGGCACCTCTTCTTTTGGGGGGGGGGGGGGGACACTTCAACTTTAGCCTCCCGACCGATGGATTTCCAGAACTTTTCCAGGACTTTAAACCAAATGTGAATGACCAAACTGAAATCTCGGGATGAACACGACTGTAGAAGATGTTGAGTATCGAGAGCGTACGCCGGCTTATATTTCTAGCATCTTTCTTTAAAAAAAAAAAAATAATTATTTCAAACAAATGTCCATCACTTTTCCCAAACTTTTATGATTTTAAGTTTTTTTCCATGATTTTTTTTTTTTTTTTTTCCAGGCCTGGAAATGACCATTAAAAGAATTCCGTGACTCTTCCAGGTTTTCCACGCGTGTACGAACCCTTGCCGCGCCCGCACTCTGGGCCACTTCTGAGCGCCATCGCTCATCCGTCCCGGCGCCGTGGCGATCCGTCATGGCTGAAGTCAACATTAAGGCCATCAGTCCGCCGTGTGCACGGAGGTGGTTTGCCTCCATTTGTCCGCGTCCAGTCAGCTGCGGAGGAACGCTGATGGAATCCTGACGGATCGTCTGTGTTTTGGAGCGTGTTGTTTTCCTCGCCCCGTCCATTTCTCTTCCTCAAGCCATGTTTGCCATGCATCATCACTCTCTCTCTCTCTCCCTCCCTCCCTCTCTCCTTCCTTCTTGCCTCATCATTTCTTCGAGGGATGGGAGCGAGGAGAGACTTCGGAAGCGCTTGTCGCGAGAGAGCGCCGTCGGTCTACAGCGCCGCACAAAGACACAACGCAACTGGCTCTTTTTTGGATCCCCCCCCCCCCCCACCCCTATTCTGTCTCCATCTCCCTCCCTCGCCCCCCCCGCCCCGTCCCATCTACCTCCGTCTCCGTGTCATTGTGCGCCAGCCAAACTTGTCTAATCAGCAGATTCGACTAAAAAATAATTGGCGGAGCGCCGTGCTGTATACAGATAGGGAGAGGAGCACTTAATATTCCGCGCGGCTCGTGCCGCTCCTGTTCTCTGTGATATCTGACCTCTTTTGTCTCCGGCTCGGCTTGATGTTGATTTTTTTTTTTTTTGGAGGGCATTGTTAGCCCGAGCGCCGCGATTGGACGAGCTCCGGCGAGCGAGGGGGGCCGTGGTTGGTCGGGGCTGAAAGGAGGCCGATTTGCATAAAGGCTTAGCCCAGATTTGGAGCCACTCAGCGAGATCTGAGGAGAAGGGCCCGGGGGCCGCGAGGTAATCATCCGTGTCCTGTCACCGCGCTGTCATCCCTCCTTCGTGTCCGTACGTCTGTCTGCGCGAGGCAGGAGACCCGGAGCATCTCTCGCTCGCCTCCGCTGCCTTTTTTCTCCACTTTTTTTTTCATCGTGTGTGTGTGTGTGTGTGTTGTTTTCCAGGCAGGCCGCTTCGAGCCAGGCGGATCGTCGAGCCGGCCAATCCTACAGAATATGAGTATTCAGAGGGCAACATACCGATAGAGTGGGACGGTAAGTCTGGCACCGCCACGCACACCTGTGGACAGGAGGCCCGGAGCTGCACCAACTCATGGCTGCATCTTCTTTTGGGCCTCGGCTAATCCACTGATGTTGTTGGTGTGTTTCATACAGATGGGGGTTGGGAAAGAAAAACACGTATTTATGAGTTTATCAAAGCTGCTGCTGCTGTTCTTCTCCATTCTTATCACAAAGTATGTTTTCACATTTCTTACAACTGGATACAAACTGCTCCCTGTGTCTCCGACTGGCTTCATCCACCTTAAAGCCCTCATCCTGCTTTACCCCGTCCCTCATGCATTTTCATCAGGATGCAAATAAGAAAGGGATAAAAGAGGCCTAGAATCTCTGCTCGCTGGGGGAAGAGTTAGAAAATCTCTCCTCTTTCTCTCTCTCTCTCTCTCTCTCTCTCTCTCTCTCTCTCCCTTGTAACCTGCTCTTCAGCGTAGCCAACATAGAGCTCCTTAAAAAAAGAAGAAGAGAAAAAGGCAGACAGACGCAGTTCTACTCGGGAGGAGAAAGGAGGACAGAGCGACTGACGGAGAGTGACAGAGTGTGTATGCATCATCCGAATCCAAAGATCAGAGACGATTCACGCCGCTCCGCCGCCGCTGAAGCGTGTCGAGTTTACCACGCGGATAACTTTTACCATGCTGCGTGTTTCCCTGTGGTTCACTAAGTGAAATGAAACAAAAAAACAAAGTGAAACAACCCTGAATGCATCCCCCCCCCCCCCCCCTCGGTTTGGCTCTACTGTAGTGCCCTGAAGCTCCAGTGATGCTGCAGCCTTCAAACATGACTGCAGGTTTTTGTTTGTGTGGGTGTTCTTACTCTTCTTTTCTTCCCTCCTCCTCCTCCTCCTCCTCCTCCTCCTCCTCCTCCTCCTCCTCCTCCTCCTCCAGCTTGGATCCGAGGCAGACGGAAGGAGCCCCCCTCCGACAAGGTGCGTCTCCCCCCCCCCCCCCGCCGTGCTGCCGGTTGGCCTCTAGGGGGCCGCTTACGAGGAGAAGGGAGAGAAGCGAGAAGACGCTTTGTTTTACCTCACCGACTGAATCCGGGAACTTTGGGGGGACGGGTGTTAAAACAACCGGCGGCAGCTGAAGGGCCTTGATGGCGAAGCGGAGAGCAAAGACAGCCTATGCACCAGGAGCTCGCTGACGCCATGTCCTAGTTTACTCTCTCTTTTTTCCCCAGCTAAAGCCGGCATCTCTGTTTTTTTTTTTTTTTTTTTTTTTTTAGTATTTCTGGCTGTCTCCAAGATTGGAATGGTGAAGTGCAGTTTTTTTCTCTCTCTTCTCCTTCCCTTGTGTACCTCTCGCCGGGTTTATTGGTCTTTAAATGCGAGAATGCTGGAAATTATTTGGCCGGCGAAATGCGGGTCTATAGGAAATCTCTCGGAAGGCCGATACCCGGGCGCTCCTCCTGCCGGCCTGCGCTCGCCGCGCGCCAGCGGCCGATGCCATCCCCTGCCTCCGCTGCCAGAACATTCCCTTCCAATTTTCTGCCTATCGTGTGCCCAGTCGCCGCCGCCGCCGCCGCCGACAGCTGGGCGGCGGCGGCGGCGGCCGAGGCTTCGCTCCCGGCGCGTTACCCGGCCCCTCGTCACGCTCCCTCTCTTCCCGGTCCAAGCCGACGTAAATTGATTGGATTAAATCCTGTCATTAACAGGCTGGAAAAGCAGCTCAGTATGTTTGTCTCCCTCCCCAAAGCGAGGCTTTTTTGGCCACAGTCCCCCCCTCCCCTCCCCCCCCCCTCCCCCCCTCTCTTTTCCATCCCTTCCGTTCTGCCAGGACACAGCAGCGTTTTGCCCAGGTCCTCCCTTCATTGTTTGGCTCCTCATGCTGAGGGAGAGGCGCTCATCACTGGCCCGTGGCTCGAGTGGCTAACTCTTCCACCGGTGGACTGCAGAGCGCTCGACTTCTCGCGGTTTCCCGTCGCGTCGGTTTTTTTCCGATCCGAGCACGACGTCGTCGGCCGGGATGGTTTCGGTGAATTCTTCGACACATTTGTTCCTGGGAAGCTGCCCCGGTGCAACTTTTTGACTCTTAGGTAATTTAACCCTCTTGTTACCTTCAGATGTATAACATCTTTTACCCTTTTTGACCATAGCAATTAAAACCTCCAGAAAATGGAATTGTTTCCCAAGTTTAAGTGTCAGGTACTTTATGTTTGTTTGTTGACGACCTAAATAGCCCTTTAAATATATTAAAAAGTTGATATTTCTTATATATTTTACAGTGAAAAAGAGCCTGGGGTGAAATTGACCGATGAAGTTGTGGTCAGGACAGTGAAAACATATCATCACGTGAATTTTATGTTTTCTCAGTTATTCACAATAAATTAGGAAAAGTCATGAAATATGAAGCAAAGAAAATAATGTCAATAATTTTATTAGAGATGTTAAACATTGAATGGGGTCGGATTGACCCTAAAGGTAATAGGAGGGTTAAGGAGGGGATGAAGGAGGGAAAGCACCGTTTGGAGGTTCCAGTAAGTGACAAATCACAGACTACATGTCAGACCTGGGTACCTGCGAGATATTCAGATCCCTCAAAACACAAGGTTTTAGAAAAGCCTAGAATGAGTCTACGAGGGTCTTGAATGTCTTTTCTTTCCTGCATATGTTTGCGGGCTGTTGGGAGGCGTTACACGTGTACGCACTACAGGTGGCTTAGCTGTGACAGCAGGAGGAGGAGCTTCAGCCTGCGACATCAAACCTGCAGCGCACGTGACGGCGGGCGGGCGGGCGGGCGGCTCATCGATTTCATAAAGTGTTGATTTCAGCAAAAATTGTAAATCAATACATTTTAATCGGCACGTAACCCGATTCTGTCACGAGGAATTCTGGTTGTATGGCTGGGAAGTGCCGACAAAAATATGACATTAATGTCAATAACTCCCCGCGCTTCATACATAATTCTAGGCCACGTCATCCCTACTGGTTTTCCATCATCCTTTGACAGGCGTGGCCGTGACATTTCTTTTATTAAACGGCATTCTGTGATCTATTAAACTGAATTTGGTCGCCGCTGCCCTGAATATGCATGTGCGGTACATCTGTGTGTTTTTTTTTTTTTTTTTTCTTCTTCTATAGGAGATGCTGAAGAATGAGACGTTCAGGGTGAACATCAAGCTGAAGGCCAAGGAGGTGGAGGACAAGGACCTGGCCCTGCAGGCTCAGGAGTATCAGGACGGCCTGGTGGCGACTTCTGCGAAGACGGCGGCGAAAGGCCACGCCTCCGCCGCCAGCTTCGGCAAGCAGGAGATCAGCGAGGACCCCACGAGCACCGCCAACGCGTTCGAGCCCGGCTCCTGGATGCCCAAGAAGTAGACGGAGACGTCCGCGTACACCGAGGCCGCGGGGATAGTTCATACAATCCAATAATTAAAAAAATCCTGCAGTAATAAATACTTCCCATATGAAACTGGAATTCACTTTTGGTAGAGAAGCTATAAATTCTGAAAAGCAGGATTTATTTATTTCACGGTTTTATCGCTCATCTTGAATCCGACCAACTGAAATGGTTGTTCAGTAGTCAGAGTTCACCAACTGCTGTATCGTGTTTAAGAGTTGTTCTACATTTTGTATAAACTGTGACTATTTTCATTAAATTGCTATGTACTCCTTACCAGTAAAATAAAAGAGGAACATATCGAGTGTTAGGGTTATTACTTATAGAGGGAGCACGTGGAAAAGTATGGAGGACTTAAAATGACTTACGTATAAATAAATATAGGAATAAATAAATAAATGCTTAAATAGATGTTTAAATAAATAAATACAGGAATAAATAAAGCTCATTTGCATACAATAACACAATTTTCACACATAAATAAATGAAGAAATACGTGTAGACAAATAAATAGAGATATAAATAAATGAAGGAATACAGAAATGTAGAAATACATTTATTTAATGATGTCCTGTTGAAATAAAACTTATATTTATTCATTTCTGTACTTATTTATACATTTATTCTTGTATTTAGTTATGTATACATTTATTTAAGCATTTATTTATTTATTCCTGTATTTATTTATACATTTATTCTTGTGTTTATTCATGCATTTCTTTATTTATACTTAAGTCATTTTAAGTCCTCCATAGAAAAGCACATGTTTAATCCTGTGGGAGCAACATTGATAAGAGCGCAGTTGATTCTAAAATCAGCCGAGGCCTTGAAACCGTCTTCTATTAAAGATTGTGTTCATGTTCCGGTTTGTCATGGAGGTGGCGTTGTTGCAGCATATTGATCCCCACTGAAGAAAGTTCAGCAGGGCTAAGAAATTAAATAAAATCAGCATAAACTACGATCCTGGAGATGAAAAGTTAGTCTCCCAACTCAATGCGATGTCTAAATCCTGACAGAACCCAGAGAGAAATACAATGTGAAGAGGAATATGAAGACGTGTGCAGGTCCATCCATCTGACACTGATTCTTCACAGTACCTAGACAAGTTTCCATCTCACTGGACTTTGTTTTCATTTACACCGAGTCACAGTGAATGTGATTTTTTCAATAAAAAATATCACCAAATTGAAACCATATTTGATAAGGCATCCAAATTTGATGTATATAAAGACAAATATACAAAAGAATTGCCCGAATAACAATACAATCTACCTAAAAATATTCCGGTTCTCTCCTTTCAAGTCAATAATTAATAAAAAGGCACATTTGAAGCAGGTTGGGTCTTTCATAACGTACATGAATAACCAGGAGTGGCTATTTAACCTACATTAACTTCTCATGGTAAGTTCTTGTAACTTTTGCTGCTTCTAAGGACAACCGTCTGCTCCACATTGGTAATGTATTCCTTTTCTATTAAATGTGTCTTTTCTGACCACAAGTTCATAAAAAGGCAATTTAAATGCACTCTGGTTCAACATAAATAAACATGAGGGGATGAATAATTATAACAAAATGAACTCAAAGCACTTGTGATATTTGTTTCTCTCCTCGTCCAATATTAAAACCACAAAAGAGGAAATTAGATTTTCTTATCAACCATGAAAACTTTATTGATTAAAAAGCTGCATTTGGGCTATTTTGGGGGAAAAAGGTTCCAGTCAGTATGCTCATTACATCATCGATTCAGCGGAACATGGACACTAACAATGGAATGCAAGATTATCAGTGGGTTTCTGTACAATAACACGGTACAGGTGACCACAGATCCACCGGGTCGAGCCTCCTTCGGGCGGTACTGTTCATCTCGGCTCCGTCGGGCCGGCGTGGCCAGACTCCTGGATACGAGGCGCAGTGGCCCGGCGCGGCCAGCAGGGCGCCGTGTCACGAGTGGAATAAGGTCGCTCCTCTTTTTACGCCCTCGTTCCACCCGCAGGCCTAGTCTTTCTTGATCCTCTTGGCTTTGGCGATGTTATCCTGACGTTTCTGCTTCTTCTTCTGCTCCCGGTCGCGCACCTCGATCATCTTGGCCAGCTTCCAGGACAGCAGCGCGCTGGCGATGAAGAGAGGCGTGAGCGCCAGGATGACGGTGGTGAGGAAACCGTAGGGGTCCTTGGCGGCCCATTCCACCACGTACTCGGCCCATGCCCGGACGTCGATCATCCTCGCCGACGAGGCTTAACGCAACCTGAGAAAGGGAAGGAGAGAACGTGGTGAATGATCACAGGCAGAGTGGTCCGTGGAAAAAATAATACCGGCAATATTTCAGGACTTCCTAGTGACTTGATGGATAAGGCACATGCCACATGACCACGATGTCATACCTCTCTCACCACATATTTCCTGTGCAACTCTTTAAATGTGACACATCAATCTTTTTTTAAATACACCCATAGAGATTAAAGGAATATCACCATCACTCAGTTCAATAATCATGATCACGTCGAGTCAAACTATGTGATAAAACGAGTCAGGTGACGCTCGTCAAAGTGGGCTGCGTGGCCACCGGGAGTTCACAAGTAGTGAAATAATAGGAGTGGCTATTTAGCAATTTAGGTCATTAAATATCCAGTACTGCTGAGTCAAAGGCAATTGGACTCAAAGTAATCAAACATATTGAGAATCATGAGAATGAGAATCATCATGAGGTTCTGGTGTGTCGATTGTAAATGTGTATATTGTGATAATGGCCTATACAGAATGAACTGAATTAAATGGAATAAAACATCTTGAAATTGAAAACACGTTCACGTTACTGCATACGAAACTGACAAAAACACACCTGACTGTACACTACCGACTACATTTGTTTGTGTTTGTGTATTTTATTCAATCAATCAAATCAAATACAATACAATATTATTCTATATAATATACAAAAGTGAAAGACTAAAAAGTATAGGTAGAAGCAAACATGCTTATAAATTCCTATCCTAAATTAAAATCAAAAATAAGTCGGAAATTTAATATAAAATAAGAAAAACCAACAAACAAAATATATTTATTTATAATACCACATACATCTTCTATATAAATACGTTTTCGAACACATTTATGACTCAAGAATTGTTTTATAAATAATTCCCTTGAAAACCAAAAAGGAGTTCATCATTCTTACATCAACATTATTCCATAATTGGACTCCTACAACAGAAATACATCTTCTTTTAATCTTTTTTTTTAGCCTGTTGTACCGTGAATTTACAAACATCTCAAATCATATTTACACTCATGTATTGAAAATATACTTTGTGCACACATTGAAATGATGGAGATTAAATAAAGCTCCTAACCAGCGAGCTGGGCCGTTAGATAATTCCCAATCAACCCACTGAGCTCGCCACTGGGAGATCATGTGATGTTCTGCGACGTGTTTACGCCACGGGCCAGGCTCATCGCGGCGGTACCGACGGGTACCGACGTGACGAGTAAAGTCACCAGCGGTGTGTCGTGATCGGTGATACTTGTTGAACGCTCCCTCCTAACAGGCCGTTGTGAATCGATAAAGAGCGAGCGGCTAACGAGCGGTGTTACCGTTTAACAGGCGACCGTGTTAACTGGAGACTGAACCGAATACGTCCGTTGTTGTAGTCAGACAGGTGTTGAAAATAGGAAGAAAACACGTAGCTATACCCCCGTGAATGCCGCATTGTTTAATTGATATAGTATATTTTATTAAGTACATGGTTTGACGTGACACTGTATTACAACATTACACCAACGCGGCATTCACGAGGACAACTATACGTATTCTCTATCCTATTTTTCCGACGGCCGTCGTAACCACGACAACAACGGACGTATTCCGCTGATAGGTCACCAGTTAACATGGTCGCCTTTTAAACCGTAACACCGGCAGCTCGAAGCTAGCGGCAATTAGCTTCTGATGACCGCAACTAACGATTCACTCATATAAACAGGATAATATGACAACCCCACACGTCCCGCCACTAGGAAACATAAACACGCATGAGACGCAGCTGATATAGCGATAGTTAGTCGTGTGCTAACATTAGCACAGATAGCTAACGCTAACTAACTAACCCCCACCCGGCCTAACTTTAGGGGCCAGAGCACTGACGTCCAGCTAAAGGTGGAACAGAAACGACGAGACAACCACGCTATGTATTCCACATTCAATTAATGGTGAAAACGAACTGATTTAAAAAAAATAAGCTTACCAACGTGCAGAGATGGTGTTTATATCCTCGATAATAAGTACCCGCTCCTCCCTGTTCTGGGAAGTGTCCGTAAGGTGACGTGGTGCCGCTCGTGATTGGATATGACGCAGTACTGGTGCATGATGGGATTTGGAGTCCTTCATGCTTCGCAAATTGATTTTTTTTTTTTTTTATACCGGTGTCATGGTATTGTATTTTATATATTGTTGTTGTATTTGTGTTTGTTGTTTTATGAACCCATGAGTCTGGAATATATATATATATATATATATATATATATATATATATATATATATATATATATATACAACAAAATAAAATCAGCACACATCCCCTCCTACATGTTATACATATACATATACCATCCAAGAGTAGGACCCAATGAGGAGGGAGGGACCAAAAAATCACACTAATTACAACCAAATGATAAGCATTAAATACAATGATGAAATAACTAAAGAAAGGTACAAGACATTGATGTGAAAAAAAAAAAAAAAAAAAAAAAAAATTAAAAATCAACAGACATTCATTTCATACCCAGATGTTTCATAGACCTCTTTGTTTTGCAGTTGCACTCTATGTGTACAACCTCAACCCCTCTCAGTTATAACATCTACATACAATATCGACTCTAGATATAATGTCACGCACGCCCATCTTCTTATATAGATATCTAATGTCATTTGTAGTTTTGCAGTCATTTTTTCCTTTGTGTGGACCTGGTTTAAACTCTGTCTTTATACTATCAAAATACGGGGTGCAAAAACAAAGCAGGAGTTATTGTGCTATCAGTCTGACCCAGGGCAGCTGTGGCTACTGATGTAGCTTACCACCACCGGGATGACTGTGCGTTCGTATGACTACTGGACTCTGGAATCTGTAAGCGACTTTGGGTACTTAGAAAAGCGCTATATAAATCAAAATGTTATTATTATTATTACAAATTAAGTCCCTGTACAGTGTTCTAGAAGAATGAAGGAAAAGATAGTCATAACACAATTATGTTGTTGTTGTTATTTTATTCGTAAAACATTTTTGGGACATGAGTATTTGGCACAATATGACTTTGCAAGATCGAACCATACTCGAATGACTGTGAAATCAAAGCATGTGCGATTGTTTTATTTATCTAGGGTGCAGAATTAAAAATGTGGACGGGAAATTAAGTTAAACGTTGTGTCTTTGTGGGGAATGATTGTGTTTGATTTTTTAAAGTTTTGAAAGCAGACTCTAAAAGTGTGGTTATGACTCTCTAGCCTGCCATGGTTCCCTATAGTGTGTCTGTGTGTGTGTGTGTGTGAGTGTGTGTGTGTTTCTCATCATGAACATCCTGCCAAACAATGTAATTATTGTAAAATATTGGACATAGATTAACAATACAAAACACAATGTGAGAATCAGATCACATCTACGTTAGCTGTTGACACTTCTGTGCATGTGTGGAACTGCTCTGTCTGAAGTATGAAGAAAATGAAAAAGTAATAGATGTGTCAACAACAAGAAAGAAAGGCAAAAGACTCCATTGGCCCTCTGGGAAAGATGACTAACATAACAAAAACGGACCTGCTGGCTTTGTGAACTTCCTGTGGGGAAGTATTGAAACCAAATCAGGTTAGGCCACATCTGCTCCGTCCATACAGCATGGATCACTTTCAGAGCAGTTCAAAGGCCATCCTTTTAGACCTACTCACAGTGGAAGGAGAGGGGCAGCTGCGAACACATGCAAAAGACAAACACATTGCGAACACACTTTCTGGTTTGCCGGCATAGTTTTGGCCAAGTTTTTATAGACAATCTAAAAACAGATCCCCGATCTGGTGGTTTTCTGTTATACGTCTATAATCATTAGCTTCTGTTACATGTCTCACGAGGCAGGGAGAACCCAGGGGGTGGGCAATGCAGCCGCACCCTAAACCCAATGACTATTTCTCTCCGATAGAAGTGGGCCCCCTTTTCATGACACAGCTATTCAACTAGCATTAACAACAGACAGGAAGTAGGACCATAAAACAACTGCACCACAATAGTAAACCAGCGCAGTGGTGTGTGTCATAATGATTACAAGAAAATCCACAAGTCTGGCCAGACATTGTGGAATTTCCAACCTCCTTTGAATCCCTTTTTTTCCCCTGTTGATAGATTGCAGTGAGTGTCGAGCAGAGAGGGCATGCCTTTTCAGTTTAAAGTGGTATTGTACCGATTCCAAGATAATCCATGATGACATCACCAGGGTTCTTTGAATTTATACTCATCTCCATGTGTAAAGATCAGTGGAGTACTTCTTTAAAGTTAAGAAGATCAGTGTGTATTTCTGTGTGAGAGAGATAGAAAGAGAGAAAGAGAGCTTTTTTTCCCAGCATGCTAGAGATTGAATGTCCACAGGCCGCAGCGTATAGCAAACTGACCAACATGACTGATTAGTGGCTCCAGAGGACAGGCATGTCCAGCTCCAGATATCTTATGTTCCTCCTCCCACGCCCTCTGACAGCCGAGAATCCTTTGGACTTGAGCCTCGAAGACAACCACTGCGTTGTTTTTGAAGGAGCTGCAGCCCGGGGTGGTGAGCGCCGGCTCCAATGGGGGGGGACAAGTCAGTTTTCTTGCCCCCTTTTACCCCTGTGGGAAACTGCAAGACCGCCCCTGGATTAAGTCCCCGCCTTTAAACTCAAATGAGAAGGAAACTTCAAACGCCGTCGGCCGCCGGGGCTCCGCCCTCGCGCTCCGCCCTCGCGCTCCCGACCGGCTTCACAAAGGATTTGCCGACGTTCGGGAATTCCGCCTCCAGTTCCTTTTATAGCGCCACTCGTGCGCTGGCTGCGCTCCAGGATCCCGCCCCTCCCGGTTACTTTGACAACACAAAGGACTTCACGGAACTCGCAAGCGCCGCCCCCCTTTCCAAATAAGGGCAGCCTCTCCATGTACGGCAAACAATCGGTGCGAGATTGCCCTTTTCTCTTCCTTATCCCGTTTATATGATCGGAGAGGAACTGCGCTTCAGGTTGGAAGCGGTGCGATCATGGCCGAGCGAGTCCAGCAGCCCCCAGCCAAGCGGCTCTGCTGCAGGCCCGGCTACAACCCGGCGTGCAGGCAGGGCCAGCGGGCTGGAGGAGTCCTGTGTGGCGGCGCGGGGTCCGCTCCGGGAGGGTCGGGCAACGGGAAAACGCACAACCCGGAGTCGTTGCTCGACATCGCGGCGCGCAGAGTCGCGGAGAAGTGGCCGTTCCAGAGGGTGGAGGAGCGGTTCGAGAGGATCCCGGAACCCGTCCAGCGGAGGATCGTATACTGGTCATTCCCGAGAAGCGAGAAGGAGATCTGTATGTACTCCTCGTTCAACGCCGGAGGAGAGGAAAGTGGAACTAGCGGGGACAATAATGACGAGACCCAGCTGCCTTTCCTCCGGGGTGTCACTCTGCTGGAGGGTGGCTGGGTGGACAACGTATTGCAAGTCGGTGAGTGGACTGTACCGTTACCGAAATGCAGGGGAAAAACGCCGACCATAAACAACACCTCTAACTGGCGCTGTTTGCCCTCTTTTCTATGGAGCCATACCGCACTTTTAAAGGGCTTGCGCTGGCCTCATAGCCCGGTGTGTTATAAACAATGCAGGGTATTTCCACCACCGTCTATAGCTGTGTGCGAAGAGATAAGCCCGTAATAGTAGCCCACTTCTCCCTGTTTGCGCCCACTGAGCTGCGCGCATTGAATTGCCCAGAGCCATCCCGATTGGAAGCTTAGCACTTTGTTCCTATTTTTATGTCTTTCCAGCTCTCCGTGCCCCCACCGATGGGTACGCAGACAAAAGCCCCCTATATCTTTTCACCGCTAGCTAAATAGACGATATTTAGAAAGGGTGGGAGGGGACGGTGATTTAAAGACACAGTGCTTCTATTTTGTTTGCCAAACACCTTTTGTGAGACGGACTGAAGCTGCTCTGTTTTCCTCCCGATATCCAGTCAAAGCCCAGGCTACGCGCAGCTGGGAAAGGCGAAGATGCGTTTTTGTCTTCTTCTTTCTGTCGGCTGCATTATTTTTTGTTGTTGTCGGTAAAGCTCGGAGTAAACAGAGGGTGCTGGAGGCTCAGCAACCCCCCTGCCTGCCTGCCTCTCTGCCTCTCTGCCTGGCTGGCTGGCTGCCTTTTGCCAGAGCCACAATATTTCACTGCAATCGTCAGTGCAATAGACTCAACTGTCAATCCGTCTCCCCACCCTTGGAAACGGTTCAGGATTCTAATCCCATTACCCTCCCCAGTTCATCTGAATCTTAATGCATTCTGCAAACAAGATTTTATGCATGATCTGCCTCCTCCCTCCCTCCCTCCCCATATCTATCTCTCGCTTGCTCCCTCTCTCTCTTTCTCTCTCTCTCTCGCTCTCTCTCTTTCACTTCTTGGCT